>OOFE01027704.1:3742-22989 GCA_900323365.1 Monocentris japonica | reverse complement strand
GTTGGATCCAAGCTAACGGAAGAATTATATAAACTACACAATAAACAAGGGTTACACTTGATGAGAGTTTAATGTTGAACGAGTTCCTTCATATCGGCAGCACCAAAGACTGAATCGGTACACAATTTAGCCAGAAATAGTCTATAACTTCGATTTAACAACCAGCACACATGTAATAACAATACAGATGAAATAGCGTGGCTTATATATTGCTGAAAGTGTAAATCTCATGCATGTGACCCTGTATATTTCCACAGAACGCTATGGATGTGATGTTGTTTTTGTTTCATATTGACTATATATCGTCATTGATGAATAACAGTGAAAGTTAGTACTAGTATAAAAATAAGAAGAATTCTCTTCACATAACATTATAGCGTCCAGTGACCGCTGGCTTGCAGTTCAACCAATGTTCCGTGGTGTGCATGTGTAACCCCTTCTATTCGGCTCTTACACAGCAGACTGAAGAGACCACGACAACTTCTCTCAGGTTCACAGCGTTTATTTTGATCAGATAAGGCAGACACACAAACACACACGGGATACTGCCCCAGACTAAGAGCCGACGAATTCCAGTAGCTATAATTACCACCACCAGCCACATGAGGGTGCTCAAATACAACAACTAAAAATACCCTTGACTAGGTAAACACAGGATTTAAGAACTATTCTCCAAGGAAATAAATAACAAAACCATGAATCAAGAGTAGATGTAGGAATGAATTTTGGCGAACTTCCTCTATCAATAACAACCCTGTTACACATGCACATCTCGGCGTGTACCGTCACACATATATAGGAAACTAAATTTTTCAGCAGCAGAGTGGCGCAGCGGAAGCGTGCTGGGCCCATAACCCAGAGGTCGATGGATCGAAACCATCCTCTGCTACGAAGAAATTATTTTTCATTTCACTGCACATCCTGTATGCGTACGTGACAAATAAAGTTCTTGACTCTTGACTCTCCTTCCTTAGTGATTCAAACCGCTTCAAACCGCTACCACATTCACACTGCACATGCGCAAATCCGCGTCGCATCTACTTCCTGTTGTCCGTGCTAAAAAGCTCCCGCCAAAGCAGGATTCATGTGTGCAGGAATTTACTACTCAGCCTGGGCAGAAAGGCCCGCCCAAAGCCAGTTGATTGACAGCTTGGCCTTTCAAGGAATAGCAAAAGCAATAGGGAAAAGCAAAAACAATAAGGAAAGGCAAAAGCAATAGGGAAAAGAATAAGGGAATATAAAGGGATAAAAATAAATGAAAATGCTTATAATTATTCTTTTATATTTTGTTATTTCTCTTCATAGTTCCACATTTTGTATTTACTTATTTATTCTTTTATTTATTCCTCTTTATATTTCCACATTTATTTTCTTATTCTTTAACAGATTTATTCTTTTTTATGGCACTCCTATGGCTCCATACTCATACACAGCAGATCTGAAAATTCTCTTGCAACTATGGTCCAAACACAGGTGAAATGTGTCTGGGTATTGGATTTTTGGCACCTGGAGGATTATAGATATCAAAACTATTAGGACTAATAAGAAATGTTTTTCTCAACTGGAATAAAAAAGCTATAAACCAAAAATGACTGTCAAGGCTATATACTCCATTTTCTTCTGATGTATAGACAGTCGAGTCTGACAGTTACTGTTGCATCTTCGTGAGCTCATGCTTTTTCCCCACTTCCAGTTTTGGGCCATTGAGGCCCCTAATGGTTAGTGCTGGACATAGCAGGGCAACTTGGCAGGTATGGCAATGTATGTTTGGCTGGATGATAATCAGAGAAATAATGCAGAGACCATACCAATATTTCAATTCTAAATAATTTTATTAAGTCATAACTTTAGTACACAGAGAAAAAACCCTTTATGTTAAATTACTATTTTTTGCAACAAGAAGATACTATGTTGTATCTGCTCAATGTTTAGCATGAGAGATTCCTCCAACAGTCCAACATAGAAAAGAAAAGCCTCCAATTAAGACAGTAAGCAGATCACAGTTTTGTAGTGTTACTCTCTATTAGGCCTTTCCCCAAAACATAAATAACAGATCCTTCTTCCTGCTCTCATTTACTTATTGATGTACTGTCTATGGACCAGTCCGAAAGCTTTTAAATGCATCATTTGCTTTCAGAAAATTGTTGAGTCATGTTGCTCAAGATAAGGCAAGTGCAAGTGGGGTTGGCTGGGGTGAGAGTGTAGCATATAGGCCTACTTGACAAGAAAATCCATGCACTCCTATTTCTCCCTCGGTTATCAGAACGTCCTCTCCTATTGCCAAACTAGACTATGCAACATTTGTTTACAGCATAATCATATTAACAATCCCAAAAGTGAGATTATATGCAGTTTACATATACCTAGTCTTGACAGATAACTAGGGCAAATGCAGTAGTGCACATATGGTATCTGACACACATGCACGAGATCACACTGGACCTTTACCATGACACAGAGTAAAGGTAAAACATAGTGCATGTGGGGGGGCAATATTTATATCAAATCAATCAAATTATGTTACTGTGTGATTACCATTGACTAGTGTTTCTCATTTTCTAGTTCTTGCATCCAAATCGAATGGTTTTAATCAAAAATACAGAAAATGCAAGTATTTGGTAAAATTGACATTGAAAAGGCAGAAAAACTTTATTGGGAGATAGCTGTATATAAAACAAAAAGACTATGCAATTATTGAATACCTTCCTACTACCAATATATTTTTGATGTACAAATGAAACAATCATTCCTGTAAATAGGTCTACCTATATCATTGTATAATATATTACACATTTCCATATACCGTTTTATCAGCTGACAGTTGTGCCCCTCGACCAGTGTAACAAATGAACAGATATGCTATAGAACAGGTTTGATATGTCATCACGAGCTCTTCCAGGAGGGCTCCATATATAATTACGCAGACATAATATTAGGCCATAAAGGAGGTGAAAACTTTAAATGTGTCACTGAGGTTTGTGACAGACTGTAAGAGACTGAATATATGGCTTCCTTGCACCTAAATGATCTGAACAGTGTCCTCTAGTCTTACTGTGATAAACGGTGGGTATTTGAGCCTTGCCTCGGAAACAATAAACTAGTGTGACTGCCATCTTCCCAACAAAACCGGTAAAGGCAGACAGGCTGGTTTGACTGGTCTGGGACACTAGTCAGTGACACACTGGAGCAATACATATGGCAAAGCAGAATCAAGGCATGTACATCTTAATTGTATCCCAAACCGTGAAAAAAGTAATGACTAAAATCTGTTACAAGTTAGATATAAGCCCCAACAGTACATTTCCGAGACAAATGGTAAAAGTTCAAAGTGGAGTGGCCTTAGTCAGAGAGACCTCTACATTCAAAGTGCTTGTAGAAAGGACTCCTAATCACACATTTGATCGTATGTAAGAATTTGTATGATACGCTGTAAAAAAAAACAATGTAGTGCTCACCGGTACTTTGTGTCAACAGAATTTTGATTTCTAAAGACTACATAGTTGAGTGAGCAACCACGCCCTTAGTGCACTCGTCGCATTTGTCTGAATGATGTAATGTTAAGTTTAACATCTATTTAAGATTACTTCACTGTGGAAGGTGAGAGAACAATCCATATCTGAATCAGAGCCTTTAACATGTTCCATTTCCTGGTCTGGGCTGTGGAGGTAACCACACAGGATTGTGTGGTGTAGACCAGGACTAAACTGATTAGGTCTTCTTCTTCAGCTCCTCAAACCGCCGCGACAAGTCGTCAAAGTCGATGTCATCTGAGGTGGTAGTGTTCCCGCCAAAGGAGGACGTAGGGAGTGTGTCAGGAACAGAGGGCAGCTCGGGGAGAGCACTGTTGTCATAGAACTGAGACGAGGGGCCAGAAGCTGGAGAGCAAGACAGGACATTCAACATGATATATGCAACTGCACATCAAGCCCAAAGAGCAGCAAGGAAAAGGACTGGTAGGTTTATTACAGGCAGTGGGGAATGAAGGCTCTGTGTGTGGTTAGACACAATGAAAAATCAAGTAGTGCAACCACAGACAGGACAGATAGGACTCTTCTCAATTTACATTGAAACCTTACAGTATAATGATTGTAATATGCAACTGTTGGTGACCAGCAGAACTCACCTACTGCCTGGGAAGGGACAGAAGGTTTGACAGACAGGTCATCAATCTGAAACATAAGCAAAGTGTGTTAGTCATCTTCATCCTCACATTAAAATGAAATACTATTGAAAATATTAGTATTGAGAAAGACAGAATCATTGAGTTCAATAATGTAGCAGGAACCAATACATGTTAAGGGTAATGGAAGAAGTGAGGGAAAAAATATCAGCCAATGCATTTCTGAGGAAACCATCACCTTCAAGGCAACACCTTAAGATTTTAAGTTCCACAAAGCACAAGTAGGATTGAGCTGAAGTCTAAGCTGTCGCCATACAGTGAGTGGAACAATATTCACTTTATTCACAATGACTTTTGATTTACGTCACACTCGGGGTGGGAAACACTATGTTGGAGACTGTCAAGCAGATGAATTGGTCTTTAGTCAAAAAAATAAAATATACACCCATATTTTCTTTCAATATTAAGTGATGAACAGAGTTGGAGGCCAACTCACCCAAGAAGGTCCTAATAAAAGGCTACAGTAACTGGACTGAAGGAACATCCTTGATGCTGATGAAGACTTTTAGCTAATGTTAGCCATCAGCTACTTTATATTGTTAACGCTATATTTATCTTCTTAACTGACAGCATTTATTATCAGTATCAGTAATATGACATTATATCTTTGGTGGCGCTTCTTTGACAGTAAAATTGTTTATATTAGCTGTGCCTGCTAGCTAATGCTAGGTGACTTTAAACTAGTTTTAGGTTACCTTCTTGGGTTATTTGGCCTAAAGCTCTGTTCATCTCTCCATGATATTGAAGGACATCTTTGGTGTACATTTTCATTTAATTGTCCAAAGACCAGTTGAGTCTGCCAGTGTTTCCATCTACTTCACAGTTTTCTGCCTTCTTTTGTGAAGACATAAATTCAATATGGTCGCCGTGTGAACAAAGTGAATAAATGCATGCACTCTGGTCTGTTGAGATAAATCCACTCAGAGAATTTCATCAAGACATGGTTAGTAGTTATTAGCATATCATACTTCCTACAACCATCTAAAGCAGAATATGGGCACACTAACTCCATGACTTGACAAAATAGCAGAAGAAAGGCGAGACTTTAAGCAAGCTAAAATAAACTGCTCTTCCCTGAGTGGTGCCCTGCCCTGTCCGTCTGTCCATCTGTCTGCAGAGGCAGCAGCAGGAAGGGGCATGGATTTGAAGGGTTCAGTCACTTACAGATTCATATGTGGGGGGGCAACTGGGCAGCTGAGGGGGATGCCCTCCTCCCATGGGGGTCTGGAAGTTGTTAAAGCTGTTGTAGGTCCCAACAGGTGCACTGAAGGGTTCCTGGAGAAAGAAATGGTCAGGTACAAGTCTGAACCAAGCAGCTGGCTATTGTTTATTTATAACTCGTTCTCTCTCAGGTGATCCCGAACAGAGATGAGTGGAGCTGCTAGTTTTTGGCTATAAATCGCAGGAAGATCAGAATGTACAGGGTCTTTAAAAGAGATGTCTTACTGCTCCTTTGGGAGGTGGATAGTTGAAAGCTGTTGGCATAGGCATGGGCATGGGCATGGGCATAGGCATAGCAGGAGCGGTGAAACCTCCACCACCACCTCCCCCTCCTCCTCCAGTCTTCTTATTGTCAGTGTCCACATCAATCAGGTCTGCCTCCTCACCAGTGCACACCTCGGGCTGTCCATGGACAGGGAAAATTGAGAGGGCAAATGTGTGATCAGGGAAGGCCCTTGTTTATTACATTAGGTGTGCTAGTACATCAACTGAAAAACAAGTATGCATAACAAGAAGGATGGAAGATAGGAAAGCAATGGCTAGACACATAATTCATGGCTTCATATAGAGAGATGGAAACCAGAGATATCTCATTCTTTCATGCTCACCCTGACCATGGCATCAGGCTCGTATGGCACGTTATAATTCTTGGCTATCTCTATCAGGTAGCGCTCCACCAAGATCTTGGGAGGGGCCTCCACACTCAATTTGTGCATCAGCTAAAGAACAAAGATCAAACACTGGGTTAGGTGGAGACAAAAAGGCTTCTAGACCAGGTTCATGCATTCTTGATCTTGAGTCAGAAAGTCAGTAAAAAAATGCTTACCCTATCATTGACAGTGCCAATCTGATTTGTCCTGCACAGCTTGCCATACTCCTTACTATATTTTGCACACAGCTGGTCAGACACCTGAAAGAAGTTTTTGGAGATCAAGTTGTCAAAACACTGCCAGCGAAGGTGGCATTGGTATTAAATGTAAATTAAGATTGGTTAAAGGCAATTAATTAAGACTGGTAAAAGGCATAACTGGAGAGGATTTGTTCAATATTTCTGGCAGTCTTGATAGCCACAATACACTCTTCACACTTGGAAGAGTACTTACTATTTTAAGTTCTGACACCTCAGACTGGAGACGAGGAGCTGCCCATATAAGTGTGGACACTGCCTCCTGTAAGCCTGGATCCAGCTCCCTAATTGAAGAAAAAGAGAAGCGTTAAGCAATGAGGAGGACAGTGACAGCCAGACTCAAAGTGAGTGACAAAGGTTAAAAGGAAAGTAAGTCATGCCTCAGTGTCCCTTGCAGTCTTATCAGAGGATTTTATGCATGTATACTGTGCATCAGTACTTTTAATAAATTGAGATCAGTCCACCTTGGCAGCCCAAATCACTCACTTCATAGAATGAATGAGGCCAAAGCGTGCAAGCAGTAGGTCACAGTAAAGCTCCAGGATCTCCATGGCTTCCACTAGATAGTCCTCTCTGATGATGTGCTCCACACGGATTCGTGCCCGCTCATCCTTCCCCGATGACAAGTAATCAGCTATCTCCTTCCTTGCCTTCTGGGCAAGTTCAGCTACATGGTAAATTGGTAAACGGGAGAGGGGAAAGGTAAACTGTCATTACAAGGTGGAGCAGACAGTACAAAATAATTTGATAACAGTCAAGAAATCAACCACGAGAGAAGAACGGGGTTTCACTGAAAAGGACTCACTTTTCTTTTTCTCCAAGAGTTTGAGTCTGTTGATGACCAGTCGGAGGTTGACTCGGAGCCTCTCTGCCTTGAACCCTCCTCCCAACATGACGAGCTGCTCTCTGTTGACAGGAGGAGAGGATGCCCCGCATAACCAACATAACCCAGCTGAAACTATATGACCGAAACCCATTGCGCTAAAACTACGTAAGCCTGGTTAACCTCTCCCCGTCCAAACTCTGCTCAAGTGAGTCACGTTATCATGTGAGGATGACCACACACCAACCCAACGCCACAGATGGGGAGAATGACTCCGAACAACAAATAGACATAGAAACTCATTCAGTTAATTTAATAGTTAGCTTGCTAACATGAACTACGGAAACGTCATCAAGCTGGTGACGACGGTTATCGAGGTTAACTAACGTCTTCTTGAATACGAATAATGTTACCATCTCCAAATCTAAGTTTTTCCTCGTCAGTGTATTTATTTGATCACAGCCTTACCGATATTCACCAGAAAGAAATCCCCAGTCTGCGGCGCTACCCTAACTAGCTAGCCTTTGTTGGCAATCTTCTACAGACGTTAGCTACCTAGCTCGCCAATAGCTCCGCGGTGGCTAACTAAGTAAGACAAATAGGAGTGGATTTGATCAAATGTGTTCAAATCGTTTTGAGAAATAATTTGAGTTTAAAACAATTAGCAGTTCATAAAGATCCGACAAGTGACAGTACCTGTAATTATCGGTCGGAGTAAACACCAACTTATTTGGGTTGCTGGTTTCTCTTGTTTCACTTCCGTGATGATCTTTCGTGACGTCATGGGTGTTTTTATGGGCGGCTACCTTTCTGCTCCATATCCTCACTGTAATCAGTTTATTCTTGATATACAGGTAGATGTGGAGTGTTGGGTGGTGTCTAACAAATACTTACTTGTCAACAAGGACAAATAAGTCTCCTTCATGCATAAATACTATCTTGACGACCATTACTTGGCAGGATAAGCTAAAGAAAGCTATTACTGAAAGCTGTTCTTTTTGTAATGTCCACCCAGGGACAGTATTGCACTTATATTGTGGCAAAATGTTTTGGATTTGAGTGTAATCAAATCCAGGGGTAACAAATATCTTGTACATTTAATGACTAAATGTCACATTCATAAATGTTATGAATTAAAAAATGTAAATAAATTTAAAAAAACTATTAATACTACCTTACACAACAAGAATGTTGTGATATTGATATTGTTTTACAATTATGTTATGTACCCCTGCCTACGGTACTTTGTATGCATTCTAAGTATACTTGTGCTTTTGTATGTTTTTCCTAATAAAAAATTAAAAAGCAATAACCGATACCACTAGAGGGTGATGTTGAATAGTACACTTGTCTTCTTTCAAAGGAACCCTTTCTAAGAGATGTCTTCATGACATGGACATTTAATAGAACACATTAAAAAGCCCCTAATCACTAACAAACATTAATTCAAACGAGTCTGGGCATTTCATTTTATTTTAATGTATATGACAACATTTACAAGTACTTGCTGGTTAATATATTGTACCCTTCTCAATAAAAAAATGAATCTGTACAATGAAATATGTCAATCTACCATGACAACGCATCATAATTATAACTTGAGTTTGCTGGCAGAAACCTCCTTGTGTTTCTTCTTCTTTGAGGACTGGTCCTTGGCACCCTTGATCTGACTTTTGACCTGATCCTGCAGCTGAGAGAAAAAGGCTTGGGAGGACCGCAGAGCCTTGTCCTTTCCCTCATCCTGAAACAGAGGACCACAATGTTGGTTTAGCATTTGGCTGACTCGGTTTGCATTGTTTATCATCTTATGTATTGTGGGATTTGGTCAATTCGGGCCGCTAGGAGCACAATCAACAGTGTGCATTACAGGACACAACCAGGGCAAACTCATCATTTATACCACTCCAACTTCCTCCAAAACAATACATGTTCATGATTTTTATACAAATACAAAAATTGTGGCCCTAATCTCAAGCCCTAAATGTGTCACATAATATCAGGCTGCTCTTGAATTCTGAATGCTTCCAATTATGAACGAAGTGAGAAAGAATAACAGATAAACAGCAACACTAACCTTGATTATTGTAGCTTTGCCTCCTTTGGTGAGTTTCTTCAGGTTTTCTGCCATTTCAGCCTTTGATGGCTTTTTGTTCTCTCCGGCTTTACTGGCCTCTTTCAGCTTCTGCCTCCTCTCTTTCTCCTTGATCTTAAGGCGCTTCACCACCTTCTTCTTACGTCGCTCACGTTTCTTGTCTGTTGATGTCTTCTCAGAATCACCCAGCACATCCCCTGCTTTGTTCTTCTCCTTTGGTTAGAGGAGAATATTATCAGACTCTATATACCTAAATACTGTTAGATCCAATAAAAGACTGAATATGATGACTGACAAACCTTGATTTCCTCTGGTGCCAGTAGGGTAGCATCACTAGCACTGAGTGGTGCCACCTCTTCCATGGTAATGGAAGGCAAGTTAGACACCACTTTCACCTCAGGGATGCGCTGTGGACAGAGAGAAAGTGCAGCTTGAGTTTGGCCTTTCAACAACTGCATTGGCTTGCCGACTCCTTGGCTTGCCGCCCTTTGTAGCAAATCATTTTTCATGACAATTCCAGGAAACAATCCTCAAGGATTCAATGTCAAAAGTCTCATCATTTCAATTTACATGGGGGAAATCATTAACAGGAGTTGGATCTATGCTAACGGTCCAGCAGGATGACATATTTTGAGAAATAGCCTCTTATTTCTGGTGAATTGTAAGACAGGGACCTATAACCCTCCAGTTTTGCATTATCATTCTATGGACAAATTTTCTTGATATTCTACTCATATTCTAGTTCACCACGTCTACTAGTTTTTAAATTTCAAGGTTTCCCAGGAAGGATGGCAATCCTAAACTTTATCTCTGAGTGAGGAGGCCTAGATATTCTCTATAAAGAAAAAGTGCTTCTATACTAGCTAATAATGATGCTCCGCCATTATTACGCTGTCAGGTAAAACTTACAGGTTTAGGTGTGAAGTGGAAGTTGGAGAGAGCATCCAACTTTAGGAAGAGTGTGTCCATAAGCTTTTGAATTTCTACATGGGCTGGGTTCTCCTCTTCCTCTGTCTTTTGCTGAAATTACATAAAACAAAACAAACAATTGATACAACTGACAAAAAAATCTGGTGGGTATGTGACCGCCACATAGTGTAAAACGCTGTATGAAAACAGAATGGAAGACAAACCTGTGTCTGCTTGAGGTACTCTTGCTCATAGACTTCTGCCAGACTCAGCTTGCTCTTCTCATGGTCCAAAGTTAGTCTCTTCTTGTACTCGAACACTTCCTCCTTGGGTTTCTCCTTACGCACCACATCATCAAACACCTTACAAAAAAACGAGTCAAAGGCCCTGAGTTATAATAAGCCAATACATGGCAGCATTCCTATATTTTGTCATTCTATATCAGGTTGTGCTGACACCAAAACTCAAAGACAAAAGTTGTTGGGACCCATATACTGACCTGGTCTTTTATTCTCTGTTTGATGATGTCCTCAAGTTGTAGTGTGGTTTCCTCTGTGATAGCAGGGGCTAACAGAGCACAGAAAAAAATCTAATCTTAATTTAATTAGCACAAAGACAGAAATTCTCACCATATATGATGGCAAGGTTGGTACAGTAACATGCAAGCAAGACCGATGCGCACACATACGCATGCCACACACAGTATGGCCACCCACCCATCCTGGAGGTCGCCTCAAACTCCACGTCTTCCTCAAGCATGCTGTTCTCTGGACGTGCCTGAGCAGACACTTCTCCAGACAATTGCCAGGGTTTCTCTGCTAGTGCTGCTTTCTCCAACTCCTGGATCTTCTCTGACATCTGGAAGTTGGAATAACAATATTAATAAGCAATACGAGTAATATGCTATTACTTAATGGGTTTCTGTTTTGCACAGATCCAGCAGCACCCTTATTTTGCTTCTTTGAAGGTGCATCAGTAATGGTCAGCATTTGGTACAATACTCAGTCACCAAATATTACTGTTGCAACATGTAGGCCATATGCATTGGCACATCAAATGATAAAAATATTAAAAACCTGCTTACCTTTTCTTGCCGTTTCTCAAATGATGACTTGGCTTGAGACTTTGCTGAGCTTGGGGTCTTCCCTCCAAAAATGTCCTCGATGTCCTCTCCCTCACTATCCTCTTCCCCAGGAAGGTTAAATGTCACCCTTTTCAGAGCCTCCTTAGACTGGCTCCTGTCCTCAAAATTGCCCCTGATACAACATAGATAGAAATTTGATGAAATCAAATTTGAATGCTAAGTTTGATTCCACCCATTCAATTATTTTATCCATTAAATTACTTTTTAAAGAACTTACTCATTGTCACTCTCCACCTCCTCCTCCTCCTCTTCTTCTATTTCCTCTTCACCATCTTCCTGCATCCCATCCATACTGTCATCCTCATCATCTGATTGGTCATCTGCTTTAGCTGGTTCACTATCCACAGCGTCAAAGAAGTCCTTGTACTTGAGATTCCTGGAGCTCTTTACCTGTCCATATAAACATGACTTAACATACCTACTATATGCTTCTACTGTTGTTTATATAACATAAGCACAACTCAAACAGTGATTAAGCACCCTTTTGATAGTATATTTGTCCTATTAATTAATGGTCATCAGGTTCACAATCAAATTTGCATCAGTCTGCAAAAGAACTTAGTAGATAAGATACATTGAACAAAATGATGAGGAATGGCACAACAGATACATACTGTGTTTTGTTTCTTTTGTTTGTTGGAAGAAATTAATTCCTCTAGATCAAGATCATCGTCCTCATCAGAGGGTAAGTCCTGAAAATAGTCTACGCCATCTTCCCCCTCACCCCCCTTCCCTTCCCGCTTGTCCATATCATCAAGAAAGGATTCCATTTCTGACAACCTGAAGAACCTATCGTCAACCTCAGAGGGAACACCCTTAGTCTTGAAGCCTTTCCTTGCAGTGTTTTTCTTCTGTTTCTGTTGTTTTTCCAAGGCGTCCACATCAAAATCTAAATCAGAGTCCTCATCTGTATTATCCCCTGCCCTAGCCTCAGCCATTTTCTTAGAGTTCCTGGGTGCTTCTTCGACTTCTTCCTCCTCCTCCTCTTCTCCATCTTGATCATCAAATGTCTCCTCCTGATCATCATCCTCTCCTTCCTCGTGATCCTCCTCCCCCGCCAGTATGGTTAATGTGTCATCTGAGACCGCCTCGCTGATTACATTCTCAAAGTGTCTCAGTGCAGCCGTGTTCTGCAGCTCCAGCTCCTGCCAGATCTGTTCCTCATCAAAATTTTCCACCACCAGCTGAACCAAGGGGCTGCCTTTACAATCAGCAGGCTCCTGGGCCTTGTGGAGGTCATAGAGGGTCTTAGTGAGAGAGGTGAAGTCTGCTGCCACTCCATCTTGAAGACTGCAAAAGTGGAAGCACACAATCAATATTGTGAGTCTTCTATAATAATAGTCAGATGTTTTTTTTAGCTGATACTCCTGCAGTTCAGCTCAGGTCTGTGGTGTTCAATCTTCAATACCCAACAGGCTCAAATAGGCTGGGTCAGACGTTCCCTATGTCTAACGCTATTACACCCATTACTGAATTATTGGGTGTAATGTTGTGAACTAAGAGGGTACATACAGGGTAGTTGACTTGAGCCTTCTGCAGGAGTTGCCCTAATTCATTAAAACATCTGGCATGAGGGATATTCACATCAGATCCTGTGTTTTGGTAAATAAATACCCAAGCAACACCTCCTTGCTTTGCCAAGTTAAATGCTGAGCTTATCATGTACACAGGCGGTTGACTATCACAGGTAGCTAACCATTTTTTTAATGAAACCCTGTGCTAACGCTACTATATGCATGCAGACCAGCCGCTGTTGCAGCTGTTAGCTAGCAGCTACAGCTAACGTAGCCAACTTAATATCTTACGCAAAATGAAGCGATGTTGCTGACACTTTTTCAACAACATGAGCAAAGCACAGCTGAAGTTACCTTAGGAAGTTCTCTGGGTCCACTGTGTTAACATTTATTTTCTTTACACAGTCCTCCAGCACACTCCACACGTCTCCGGTAGCCATCGTTTTCCCCACATGGGTAAGTATGTGTTGCAGGTAAACAGGCTCCCCAAGAAACTGCTCTTTGGTTCCGGGAAAAATATGGCGTCCACCGTGTTGAAGGTTGCAGGTCGGTGTGTGTCAGTAATAATGTATCAAGCGACTACTGTTTTTTGTAATCTCACTTGCCAGCATAGTTGAGGTTTGATTTCTTTCCAGCCCGTCAAATAGGACTGCGGTGTTATTGAACAGAAGCTAAGTTATTTTCTTAGTTATCGTTAACGTTACATCAGAGAGAGGAGGACTGAAGCAGCATTTGAACCTACATGTATATTATTGCAAAATGTGTTGCAGAACTTTATAACGTTTTGCATTCGCTGCCATTGTTCTCTAAATGGGCTATTGCATCTTAAGTCTGAAATTCAGTTTTTGAGGTTTAACAATGGTGTGTTTTCTTGGTGCTCTGTTGAGTGCTCTGTAATGAGAAATCAGTCTAATCAAGCAAACCGATTTTCAGACAGCGTTACAGTTTTCATGTTTTCCTCAGTTGTGGAATGGGTCTCATATTTCATTAGAATAATCACCCTGGTACTTGGTTACTTCAATGCATTTCATAGACCTTTTGCAATAACCTTCATTGCCTAAGCAACTATGTACCTTCTCAGTTCCTAATACTAGTTATTAAAGTTATAGGACCAACATTTCATCCTTATAGCTGCAAATCATCTTGCTATACTCTCACCTTTGTATTCAGTTTCAGGTCTTTCTAGGTGCACTCGTCACACACTGCTGAGAGCGCTTTCAACCACAGCACCGCTCCACCAGGGCGTCCCTGGTTCACTATGGAAGCTGGGGAGGCTGAACCACATTGCCATTGCTGTCCCAGACATGGAGAAGGCCACAGCTCTTTACCGTGATGTGCTGGGGGCCACGGTTAGCGACAAGGTGCCCCTGCCTGAGCATGGGGTCTACACAGTGTTCGTGGAGCTTGGGAATACTAAGCTGGAGCTGCTCCATCCTCTGGGGGAGAAGAGCCCAATTGCTGGCTTCCTACAGAAGAATAAAGCTGGAGGGATGCACCACATTTGCATTGAGGTGAGACAGCTCTGGTAACATAGTGTTTGAGTGCTGTGATATGATTCCAGACTCAGAACATACACCCAGTGGTCACTTTATTAGGTACACCTAGCTAGTACCAGGTAGGACCCCATTTTGCATTCCAAAAAGCCTGGCGTCATTGAGGTGTGGATTCAACAAGGTACCAGAAACGTGCCACAATGATCTTGATCCATACTGACTTGAGGGCATCCTGCAGTTCCTGCAGATTTTGTTGCGGTACATTCATGCTACGAACAACCCATTCCACTTCATCCCAAAGTTGCTCCATTGCGTTGAGATGTAGGGATTTCCTAGGCCGTTGGACTTAACTAAAGTCACTGTTGTGTTCCTGCAACTATCTTGAGATGTGTGCTTCATAACACTGTGCATTATTTTCCTGGAAGCATCCATTTGACAAAGTAGACTGTGGGATGCAGAAGAGAATGCACCTGGTCAGCAACAATGTTTCGGCACGCTGTGGCATTCAAGTGATGCTCCATTGGGGCATCACTTACATACTGAGGGGCCTAACGTGTACCAAGAAAACATTCCCCACACCGTTACACTACCTCCTTCACCAGCCTGTTGATACCTGTATGAATGGATCCATGGATTTATGTTATTTACACCAAATTCTGACTCTCAATGCCATCAGCATGTCACAACACAGATGGGATTCATCGGACCAGGCAATGTTTTTCCACTCCTCAATCATTTGGTTTTGATGATAATGTGCCCACTGTAGTTAACAACTTGTTAGGAGTGGAACCTGAATGGTGTTATGCTGCTGTAGCCCATCTGTTTGACGAGTTGCATCGTCTGAGATGCCCTTCTGCACAATGCTATTGTGCTGAGCTGTTATTTGCATACTTGTGACCCACCTTTTAGTTTGTCTACATTCTCCTCTAACCTCTCCTCAATAACGATTTTTCACCCTCAGTCAGGACTGCAGCTGACATGATTTGTTTTGTTTGTTGCTCTGTTCTTGGTTAACTCTGGTGTGCAAAAATTCCAGGTACATGGCTGTTTCCATGCGCCTGGCATCAACGATCATATGGCCAAAGTCACTTAAGTTACGTCACTTGCTCATTGTTACGTTTAGTCGAACAGTAAATGGAGGGGTGTACCGAATAAAGGGCCCACTGAGTGTATCTATCTTTCCATTTCATACCACCATGTGCTATTAAAGAGCTACCACTGAAGTATGTGTAAGATTAATTGATGTATCAATATTAATCAAGGTTATTAATATGAGGAATTTCCTCCCTGGTTGTAGGTTGATGACATCAAGGCTGCGATAGTGGACCTGAAAGCAAAGAACATCAGAACTCTGTCAGAAGAGCCCCGAATAGGTGCTCATGGGAAACCGGTCATGTTTCTCCACCCTAAAGACTGTGACGGCGTGCTTGTTGAACTTGAAGAAGCCTAAGTACCACTTTGCTCTGAGGGTTAGTAGTGTTACTGGTTAAGATTGTAGGAGTTGTTAATTTTGTTGTTGATTTTGTAATATTGTTCCTTATAGCACTTGGGATTTGATCTTTGCATTTCAGAAGTGTGCCTCAGAGCTCCAATTCTGCCCTTCTTTTTGCCTTTTGTGAATAAATTGTACTATACCATTTACAATGTGTGCATTTCATTGTCCATTTTCTGACCCAATGACAGTTTCCATAAAACGTAACACCATATTTAGACCTTTTGTATTTGGGTTTGAAATTTGAAACCTTTCTATACCCTGCTAGAAACATGCACATCTAGAACAGGATGGTTACATATACAGTATATGCCGCTGGAAGTGACATGTAATTCATTTTCAGTATATTTTCATCCAGTATGTCCCTGTTAACACTTTGGAAGTCTTTTAGAATACAATTCCAATTTAGAAGTGCATTTTAATTAAGGTCTGTAAAAAGGGAGTTTCCCTGCCCAGTGCATGCCGGGATAGGCTCCAGCCCCCCATGACCCTGAAAAGGAATAAGGGGGTAAAGAAAATGAATGGGTAAACTTGTAATAGGTTACTTTTGTAGCAAAGAAAAAAATAAACCATCATGTGCCGTTGAACTGAATTTAAGGAGTGGCTAGATTGTAACACCCACTCAAATAAACAACCAGGGATGAGCTTCTCACCTTGTCTCCTATTTTATGTTTAAATCACATTTTTATGAATTACTGTACGCTTGTTTGATTTGCTGTTCTCAATGTATTTTATGTTTTCTATAACCTGATTAGACAGAGCTCAAATTCAAGCAGCTAAAGTTTAATGTTAGTGTTTCAGCAAAAAGAAAGGCAGCAATAAGCTGCCAAATTGTGTGCATGTGTGTGTTTGCTTGCGTTATCTTCATTGTTGCAGGCTGCTATCGCCTCAGTGCCTTGTTCCCCAGGCTTGTTCCCCTGACTGAACAAAAATAGCAACGTGGAACACCCTAATTGCAGTAATCAATCCAAAGCCTTCAGCATTATTCATAATGACATTTGTTAAGCTCACTATGCAATAGCAATGTAGCTGTATGTGTTCACTGCAATCTATTTTTGCAGTTTTCTAAGAGAAATAATTCACCAGGGTGAGAGGTACACAGCATAGAAATGTCCTTCTGCAATGATTCAGGAATGTTCTGCTTTTGGTATGCTGCAGTTTATTCTGCTAGTTGATTAAGAGATCAGTCTATGCTTTCCTCTTCTTTTTGGAGAATAATGTCGAAAAAGTTGGTGAAAGATATACAATTTCAGTATACTATTATGAAAAGATCAAGATTTTGAGGGGTTTTCAGTCACAAGTCAGGTGGTCAAACACAACAGAGCATTGTGGGTGTATTATGATGGGATCACCTTAGACAAATCATAGAGCAATAAATTGAATTGATTGACACCTCTTTACTCTCTTTGCATCCTTATTATCCTTATACATGATGCAATATTGTCTGCTTTATGTGATTTAATGCAGAATTTGTGATATTTGAGCATTTCTACCATAACATGACTTGCATTATTTAAGATGTAAGAGTATTGGCTTTATTCCCATGATGTCATTTTGCATCCCTCAACTTTAATAACGATGGGATGGAAGACAATTTGGGAGAAACGATTTTGTAATATCAATGAATGATAAAACAGTTAACTGAACTGTGAAGTTATTTTAGGGCTATATTAAAGTTTTCCAATTTTTCTCAACAAAAGAAAATGCAAACGTTTTAAGATGAATACGACCTAAAAGTAACAGTGCTCTGTGAAGCTGAACTGCATCATAGTTGGTTCAATGGTGGACCACAAAACATTCTGCAGGCACACTTGAAATAATTAGTTGTCATAACATCTACTCAACATCTAAGATTGCAGCGATTTTGCACCAGCTGTTTACAACATTACAGTTGTAAACAAAAATATAAAACTCACGCCTAGCTGTCATTTAATGCCATTTACTGTATCAATAGCTCATCCAACAGATTTCAAAGTGAATGAATAGTGTTCAGCAGGGGGCGTCATACTGCAATGACATATATACATCTCTCACAATGCTAAACACTAGAGTATTATTACTAAAGAACCTTTTTACTGGGCCAGCTGAGATTACACTGGGCTACACAATTCAGGACAGAATTTATCCTTTACATTGGCCACCATATTCTTTAAATCAGATCTAGCAGCGTTCATGCATGTCAGTGAAGAAGAGGTGAGGCCTTCACATCGCTTTGCATAGAGACATTCACTTCAACTTGCACTGGATATAATGGAGACTGCTGTGTGAAGTGAAACATGATGGGTTTCAGTCTCACGCTGGATCTTTTGTTATATAATGTCATTTTAGTAAATATAATCACCCAGCAGCCTGCATGTAAACTCAGTAATTATGCATTTGGAGGGATTACCATCTTATAGAAATCTCTTGGTGTCGTAACATGGATGTGCCAGCCTGGTGTAAGATAGCACAGGGTGATAACCCGTTATGTCTAAGTGTGAAAAAGTTTTATCAGCTTCCAATATTTCAGATCTTATTTATCAGATTTTTTTAAACTTGTACAACCCTAGCAAGGCCCACAAATACGGCCACTCACATGTTTTTGGCTCCTACAAACAAAAGACAATTGATAAAAAAATGAATTAAAATGACAACTACTGTGTCATTTGGGCTGCTCAGGCAGAACCCATGCGGCAAAAACTATATTTCAGAATATGTTTAGAGATATGTTTCAGAATAAACAAAAACGGCCAAAAATGTGTTTGTACATGTAGATTACATCCATTCAAAATATATTTGGGCACTGGAAAGACATTCTGTCCCTATGTGCTGTTGACAACACATGCACTCATATCCAAATATATATATATTAGCCACTCACAATATATGTCAAATGAATGTCAAACATTTTGTTGCAAATACAATTTTTGTTTGTTTTGAAACATAGGTTATCTAAAATCTGAAGTATGTGTGAAATGAATTTTTTCATATGGGAAGGTACCATGCAACCCTGCTGTCTCGGGTGTAGTGTTGGGTGGTAACGCGTTACAGTGTAGTTTCTAAGTGACGAGTATGATAAAGACCAGTATAATAAATGAACATTTTAAATTTAGTAAAAATATTACAGCTACCAGTAAAAACTAAGACGTTACTTTTGGCGTTACCCCATAGTGATTTGCATTCATCCTCTCACACTGCGCTGACTAGCTTCAATTAGAAATGACAGAAGTTTACTTTCTCCGGATGGAAGTATTCCCGCTCCAATTTATCGAGCCAAATGATGACGAGAACATTGGACATCGGTGCTGTGTGGTTCCCCTAATATAATAACTCACAGGAAATGTATCGTTATCGTTATCGTTATGTATCGTTATAATGTAACGATCGACAACTGCCAATTTTGAGGGTATAACAGAAAGGTAATGTAACAAGTAGTGTAACGAATCGCCGCTCCCAGGGAGTAATAAGTAAAATAATGTTATTACTTTTGAAA
>OOFE01027703.1:35657-53157 GCA_900323365.1 Monocentris japonica | reverse complement strand
CGTCGAGACCCGGTCGTTATTACAGTTGCGGTGATGCAAATCAAGCGGCCTGCTGGCCCGTTGACTCTGCCCTCCTGTCTTTGTCTCTGTCTGTCAGGTTCCCGGCCAGGGAACCACTGTCGCAACTTGCTACGATACCCGGTCCGTGACAGACAGAGACGAGGTAAGAGGGCAGAGTTAACGGGCCAGCAGGCCACTTTATTTGCATCACCGCAACTGTAATAACGACCGGGTCTTGACGGCCGCTTTCCAGCTCTGTCTCCCCCGTTTGGTGTACCTCCCTCTATCCCGGCAGGTCAGCCGCGGAGCACCAAAGCCGGCCAGTCCGCAAGGCTTCCAGGAGCATCCCGCTCCAACCCCGACTGGGCAGCTCTTCCAGGCTACTCCCGGCCGCATCCTCCGTGGACCTTGGTCAGTCGCTGCTGCTGGTCACGCTCGCGCTCCACTCCATAGTCCGACTCCCAATCCTCCCGATCGCCTGTCAACTCATGCGCTCAGTCAGGCTCTCACACTGACGCGCTCTCGTTCACACATGCACACACAGGTTAAAAGGAGTCCGGCTGCAATCGGCCTTAATTGGCCGCAGCCGGTGCTGGATCCAGGGAGAATCAGTCCACTGACTCAACTCTCTCCTGGATCCAGCCTATGCCTCAACCCCACCCTCCCCCCAGTCCACCACACACACATAATGAGTTGTTTTTCTAGATTTTTTAGTGTGTTTGCAACACTATAAAGAGGAAGGAAGAAAATATGGAATTTAAAATATTTTACTGGAAGAATTAGCTGAACAGTAGCTGCTGCACCTTACCGTACCGCTATGGATATGATCAAATCTCTGCTTACATCTGTATTACTGCAAATGACAGCATTAGTATAAAACAGAGAGATGGAAAAGGGAAAGGGTTGGTTTAGTCTTACACCTTCCACTGAATGGTAATGTCACATTCAGACCACACACTCTCAAAGTGTTTGAAATGACACATGCATTCAAGGCAAGAGGGAGAGTGATATGAGGGACGGGGGATGAATGAACAGGATATGTGGTGCAGCAATAACAGCCTGGCTGTGTAATGTGTCCTTGCACAATGTGCAACATACAGTGAGCTCTGCAAGAAAGAAAGAAAGACAGAAAGAAAGTCAGTGGGGTGTACTCATTCATGTCATGTCATCAACACTGGTGATCCTCGCTCACCCATTGGCCCTCTTACTAACCCACTGATGGGCTCTGAGCTACACAATTTATCGTGCTCACTTATTTACATGTGCACACATTGAACACACACACACACACCCACACACACACACACACACACTCTGTTAACTCACTGGCTTTGCTCCAATGCCCAATGAATTGTAATGATGCTCACTTTGGCTTCCCAAGACATACTTAGACACAGTGGGGTGCATTTGGTAATGAAGTCAAGTGTGTGGGCAATGTCACAATTTGACTGTATAATCAGCTCTCAGTGTTTGTTGTTCATTCTTCATCCACTCTTTTTCCTAATATGATTCTAGCAGTGTAGAGTAGTGTGCGCTACATTGCAGAATATTTACCACCCTGCTTTACTCGAGTTCAGGACCGAGACCCTTCTACATTTCAATCATGATTCATTTTTCTCCCGCCAGCGGAGGGCCATGCGGACGGCTCCAGAGAAGTTGAGGAACCGTACCAACGCTAACCAGGCTAACGTGGTCCAGAGCAGCCCCAGAACCCGGGTCAACCGCTACATCGGTCGGCTGATTGAGGCCCGCCAGACCGAGTCGGATACAGCAGACCTCAACTTCCTCACACTCATGTACAAGTGCTCTGAGCGTGAGCAGAGGGTGAGGGGCGTGAGACACGCACATACGTAGCGTGCCGCATATGCTGGGATGTAACCACTGAGTGAATGTAGTTTGACGTGTAGTTTCGCTGCACTTACCCTTACTCTCGGTTCGTCTCTCTCATTACATAGTACCACCAGGTTCCTGATGAGTATTTCACCAGCGCAGTGGTCCTTTCTCTGATCCTTGCTGCCTTGTTCGGCCTTGTCTACCTTCTCATCATACCACAGTATGTATCATCATCATAGCACAAGTTCTCCTGTTTCTCCCCTCTCTCGCTCCCTCTATTTATCTATTGCACACATGCACATTCTGTACACGTTCTCACTCTCTCTTTTTGATCTGCTATTTCACTTACTCAGGTTCTTTGTCCCCCCCAACTAACCCCACCATCCTCCCTTCTTCTTTCTTTTCCTCTTTTCTCTCAGGGGCACAGTGGTACTGGTCCTTCTCGTCTTCTGCATCTGTTTCCTAGTAGCTTGTATCATGTACCTGCATGTCACTAGAGTACAGGTAATACAGCTGCTTTCTTACTTGGATGGAGGCTTGCTTTTGCACATTCAGTAACACTCAGCACATAAGGACTGGTAGACTGGTCTTCTCTTGTTTGGTGTGTAACAGAGCCGACAAGTTGAAGTTTCTTCATTTTATGCTATGAAGGCATTTTTTTTGCTGACCGGGGAAATGAGGGGAAACGATTCAAATGTATTTTGTAATGGCTTGTAAGTGGGGTTCTTTATTCATGGGCTTCAGAAGTACTTCTTACAGCCCTTATTTTGCATTTAAACTCAAATGGTGAGTCTATTAATTTCCCCTTTTGTCGAGGTTGGCTTCCTCAAAGCTCCTGACCACCTCAGTTATTAAGTTTTTTTATACTTTTTGAGGCTTTTTCAGGTTCACATTCTGCCTGGCAAGCTCTCTCTGTCCTTCCCTCACCTCCCTCACCTCATTCTACCCTGATCTCTGCCTCTACAGGATTCATTCTTGTTTAATTTTAAGCCTTTTTGTCTCACACTTTTATTATAGCTACTAACACTTTCTTCTCTGATAACTTAACTATGTACAGCTAGTTATATAACATTTCTTTTCTTTCTCTCTCTTTTTTCTTTTTTATCTTTCTTTCTTTCTCTCTCTCTCTCTCTCTCTCTCTCTCTCTCTCTTTCTTTGTGTGCGTTTCTCTTCCAGTGTTTTCCAGGGTGCCTGACCATTCAGATTCGTACTGCTCTGTGTATTCTCATAGTGCTCTTAATCTATGCTGTGGCCCAGGCCTGTGTGGTAAGTTGACTTAACAGAAAAGCGAAGCACAATGATCTGCAGACCCGAATAGTGAAATGCATACAATTTTATCTCTTGTAAGAAATCTCACTTTCCTCTCTGATTAGCAGACTAGAAAAACACCTTGTTGGCCACTCCTCTACTACATCTTTAGGCACACATATCTTCCTCTCTGTGTCTGCTAGGTGGGCTGCATGCCCTGGCTGTGGGGTAGTGCCAACTCCAACAGCTCCATCGTCATTATCGATGCGGGCGGCGGTGCCAACCGCACCATGGCAGAGCTGCCCTGTGACGGTGCCCGCTACGCCTTCCTGTCGTGCGTGGTGGGCACACTCACCCTGGCACTCTTCCTGCGTGTCTCCTGGCTGCCAAAGATGGCACTAATGCTGCTGCTGGGCATGCTGTATGTCACTGTGTTGGAACTCAGTGGCTTCCACAAGACTGCAGGGTGAGGGGCATGGCAGACGAGTACAAATGTACACGTGCACACACTAACATAAACACACACGCAGAGACAAACACACACATATACTAAACACTCATGTTTGTATTCAGTCCTTGTCTCCATCATTCCTGAAGTTACTGCCTTCTAGTAGAGAAAAAAATCACTTTCACACACAAACACAAGTATAAACAGCACACTCATGCACTATCCTACTCCTGCCAATGATTGGTTGCTATGTGAATGTCAGCTATGGTTTCCTCTTTGTTTGATCTGGAGAGGCAACAGATAAACAGGAGTTAGAGGGGCATTTACATGTGCTGAGACGTGTGTGGAGGAGCCTTTCCTTGTCCTCAGCCCACACACTCTTTCATTTTCCACCCTTTGAAGCAGCACATGTGCTCATTAGTTCCAAATCAGAAGGCTGAAAGGACAATGTGGGCTGGATGATGGGAGCATGTGAGTTGTTTTAACTCAATACCCAAGGCCTGGCAGTTTTTAATAGAACTCAAATCATAAATCTACCCCTCAAAAATTGATTATGTTGATAGTGGTGAGATTATTAAGGTAAAGGTCTCTTTTGAAAAATTGAAAATTCATTTTGTTTAGTTACAGTTATACAACAGTGAATGGAGTAATATTGTTTTCTCTGTAGTCAGACAATATGAGAGTTAAATGTAATCCTTTATTGTTTTTTGGTAAAGGGCCTTTCACATTCCTTTTACATTATTTGTACAATACTACTGTTCTACCATAGAGGTTTTCAGTCATGGTTTCTTTCTCACACCATGGGCGGTCCAACCCCCCCTCTCCCCTCCCCAATCCCCTGTCTAGTTGTCTGTGTGGTCTGGTCCGGTGCTGTGAGGTGCTGACATGTGTGTTGGTCTCTTCCACAGTGGGGGGTCTCTCCACATCCGGGGCTATGAACCTATCCTCTCCCTGTTGCTCTTCACCAGTGCCCTGGCTCTTCACTCCAGGCAACTTGACCTCAAACTACGTTTGGACTTCCTATGGGCTGCACAGGTCAGGAAGTGTGTGTCTGGCTGTGTCTATGTGCATGTGAGAGAGGGTGTAGATGTCTGTTTTTGATCATTTCTTAAAGAGACTTATATCTCATTATCACAAAATCTGATTACAAAGACTCCCACTAGATTATTTTGTTTTAATGAACAATATTGTTAACAACAATCACCAATATCAGAATCAGTAGCATCTGTTTCAAATGTTCCAAGTGTCTTGTGATGTAGTAATTAGAAGTTTACTATAGAATATGCTGCCATTTGGGGTCTGGTTACATGTAAACTATTGAGTTATGTGTGGAGGTTTTCATATTTATAAGCTGACAACTGTCTGCTTTTTGGCAAATGTGAGGGTGAGTTGCTTATTGTGGCTTGGTTTAATATGGTGCCTGGAGCACAAAAAAATATAAAACATCCAGTTTATCAGATAACTAGCAGCTCCATGTGCCCAAATCCATTCCAAATACAACTACTGTGCGGTTGGTAGTGCAATACCCAGTCAGGTCTTTTACTGACCCCGTGTGGTGAAAATGTGTAACGAGCTACAGTCCTTATGACTTTGCATTTTTGTGTGTGTGTGTGTGTGTGTGTGTGTGTGTGTCTGTGTGTGCAATATGCTGTCAGGCGGAAGAGGAAAGGGATGGCATGGAGAAAGTCAAGCTGGACAACAGGAGGATTCTCTTCAATCTTCTGCCAGGACATGTGGCTCAACACTTTCTGATGTCCAACCCCAGGAACATGGTGAGCCTCGCTAAGGACATGCATCATATATTAATACTTGTCTGTGAAGCATTAGTTGTCATCTTTGGACCCCTGGCTTCTGATTGTACTGTCTGTCTTTTTACATCAGGATCTGTACTATCAGTCCTACGCGCAAGTAGGTGTCCTGTTTGCCTCCATCCCAAACTTCAATGATTTCTACATCGAGCTGGATGGCAACAACATGGGAGTGGAGTGTTTGAGGCTGCTGAATGAGATCATTGCCGACTTTGACGAGGTGAGACGCTCATGTTTTTTTCTTTACTTTAAACATATTGGGACATTCAGATTTACACATGTTACATGTTCCTGGTTATTTCAATGTTTTTTTTCAGCTCATGGATAAAGAGTGCTACAAAGACATAGAGAAAATCAAGACCATTGGCAGTACATACATGGCAGCTGTGGGTCTCGTCCCCACCATCGGTACCAAGGTGGCACATCATTTTGTGTGTGTTCCTGTTTGCATGTGCATGTGTATATGGAATTTGTGTATTATGAAGAACAGAATATGAAGAATAAATCATGCATCAATGCTTTCTAGATAATCTCTTGATAATTCCTCTCTTTAGGCCAAAAAATCAGTTTATGACCATCTGAGCACAATAGCGGACTACGCCATTGAAATGTTTGATGTTTTGGATGAGATCAACTATCAGTCATACAATGACTTTGTCTTGAGAGTGGGTACGTCTGTCTGTTTGTATATCATATGCATATCAAATAATGACATTGAAGTAAATCACAATGTGACAGTGTAAACCCCCAGTATGACAGTGTTCTGTATTCATTTAATCTTTTTTTGTGCGGTGGGTGTGCAGGTATCAATGTGGGTCCGGTGGTGGCAGGAGTGATTGGGGCTAGGCGGCCTCAGTATGACATCTGGGGGAACACGGTCAATGTGGCCAGCCGGATGGACAGCACCGGAGTCCCCGGAAAGATACAGGTACTCAAAGCTGTTTTAATTCAAATTCAGACTTTATTGTTCTATAAGAAAATTTGGTTTGCAGACAGGGTTTGTAGTAAAAACACACAAATTCATAATAAAAGAACAATAAAACCACAGTAAGAACAACAAAAATCAATCATAAAAGCACCATAAAATGTATAATAAATCACTACAACACATACCTATGTAGACCAACATCAGTTGATAAGACCAGACAAGGAGTCAACATAGCAATAGAGTGCAATTAAAGGTTGCTTATCAATGCAAAATACAAATTTCTTCTGCAGGCATAAAACGCTGCATCAGTTAATGTGCAGATTTATTAATCTAATTGCAGTGGTGATAAATGAGTCCGTGGTTATTTTATTCTTGAGTTGAAGCTCTCTAAAGCGGCGCTGTCCTCTAAGATGGAAACCAGTCAGTCAAGAATGGAACTGGCCTTTCTCAACACATGCTTCTCAAAGATTTCAAAAATACTATCAAGAGCAGTAATGTAAAACACTAATGCAGAAAACAAACAAAAATAAACATCTAAGACCAAATATATATTAAAATCGATTCAATTTTATGTGTGTATTGTATCTCTTTACTCAGGTGACCGAGGAGGTTTATCGCCTGCTGAATACCAACTATGACCTGGTATGCCGTGGCAAGGTCAGTGTCAAGGGTAAAGGTGAGATGCTCACCTACTTCCTGGAGGGAAAGGTCCAGGGCGTGGGCACTGCAACCACTTCTTCAGTGATGCGCTCCGTCAGCCTGGCACGCCGGATACACTCCTGTGGCAAGGCCAGTGTCCAGACCAAACTGGTCAGTGTCTCCTCTGCAGCCAGTCTGACTGTCCATTCCAGCATGGGTAGCACCATTCAGATGAGCACTGCCAACAGCAGCAACAGCCAAGCAACTTGCCTGCCTTCATCCTGCGTGCCCACAGTGGGTGAGGAGGAGGAGGACTTAGATGTGACAGCAATCGATATTGAGGGTGTGGCAGGTGTTGTGGATGTAGCAGTGTAGAGGGCTGAGAGAAAAACAAGACTATAAACTCAAACTTGAGAAAATAAAATAAAAGAACCTGGTTGGAGGTCCACAGAAGGCAGGGCTATCCCGGTACTTCCTATGAATCCTGGGCTACTGGCACAACCCATAGCTCAACCAGGAAATGAACTTCCCAAGCAATGGGACGGTGATATGGACAATCATATTTGCTGTTAGGGAATTTCAACTACATGCTACTCTTTGGAGACACAATCACAGAAGTATGGAGTGAAGAAGATAGGTACCCTGAATCTCAAATCTTCTTTTAACATCTCCATAACAGGTGATTTGTTTTGTGGGCTACCAGGTTGCCTGTGCAGCCCAGTGATAGCCACTAAAAGACGGATCATGCTATTGCTTTTGTACTGTCCGTTCTCTCTGATTATGCCAAGGATACATTGCATTATTCACAGTGTAAAGAATATCTTGTTTCTTTTTTGTCTGTAAGCATGCATGTGTGTACTTGTATGTGTGTATGCATGTGTGTGATTTATTTTGAATTGTAACGAAACAGCACAAAATACTTTTTATACTCAGAGTTATTTGGCTGAAATCTGCTTTTTGAGACATATTCAATAGTGCATGACTTTCCAAGAGTTTACAGGAATGGTACATCTGTTGAGAGAAAACCAAAGTAATGAGCTCTCCACAGGTCAGGACTTTTACTGCGTACATTGTCTTGCCATACAAGAAAGAAGAGAAAATGTTACAGAAGGCTCAAGGTCTTTTCTTTGTTTAAGGATTAAATTGCAATCACAAAAAATTCCATCTGCCATCCACTGGAGAGAAATCTACTCATGTGTTTCAGAGATGTGTTGCAAACTCTGTTTAATATATCTCAAGTATCATCAATTAACCTCAAAAGTATGTCAGTGGAGAAGAGGAGGATAGTTGCTAAATTATTTGAACCCACAACAGAAGAGAAATAAGCAACACAGACATAATTTGATTTCAAATCACGAATTTGGAAGCTCTACAAATACACAAAGAAGTAACCTAGTGCTTTACTCTTGGCCTCTGCCAATGGTCCATGTACATTCATACATTTACTAGAGGCCACAGAAACTTTGGTGCGGAGTCTGGCGGCTGTTGTCTTTCAGACATACATTACATAGTTCTGCTCCAGCATTTAACTATATTTAAGGTACATTTTTAGTTTTCTTCAAACACTAAGAGCAAGCTTTAGCAGGTCTTTTGGACACAGTGTTAGAAATATGGGCCGCATACAAACTTTCACTTGATCTGCAAAAGTGTAAATACATCATGTTTCAAGTGTTTGCCTTACTTAAACAATAAGCTTACAGTGATTGCAACCTGCCTTTTTAGATATATTCACTTTGATATGCAGATCATACTTTTTGTAAATAGCCAAAAGCTGTAAACTATGTTGTATCTTGTACAGTGTAAAGTTGGGTTATTGAATATTTTGTAATAAAGACAATATTGGTGTACGAAATGTCAAATGAGTTTAACCTGTCCATTGGTTATGACTGTGGATCGGAATGTCAATGGGTACTTTGAAGTTTTGGCAGCCAAGATATAAAACAAGTGAGTCCAGGGGGTGGTGGCATGGGAATACACACTGTGAGGGTTTTAGTCTGAAATATTATTCCTTTCCCCCCCAATTAAAAAAAAAAAGCCTAATATTCAATAATTAATATTTCAAAAGTATATAATGAAAATGTTATTGTCATGTTACTTTAAAATGTATTGTAGTATCACTTTTTCAACAATAAACATAGTATCTGCCACAGTGGACTACTGCAGGGTAACAAACAGACTTGCCCTTTAGTTCCAGTCTATAAAAAATCATTTTACACACCTCAGTTCTTCATGACCTTTAGAAAAACAGCTTTCACCCTATACAGCAAAATGTAACAGACAATGACTATTATGCCCAACAGTGTCTTTCTAAAACCCACAGATAAACATAAGGATGTCACCATGTCCCAAACACTGAGCAGGGCCAATGTTTCCCCAGCATTGATATACGGTTTGCCCGCAGTTCACTCAGTGTAACAGTTAAGTCAACAAAAGTCTGGCTTGCTCAACCTTTTCCCCTGGCTCCTCAAGTCTACAAGGATCAACCAACTAAGAGAGTCCCTGTTGTGGAGAATAAGCTGCCGTACAATTTACTGTGCTGTTGTCAGGAATTTTTATGCTCCAGTATATGTCTATTTTGCATGTATGAAAACAACTACGCTGCAACAAAATAATGCCTTTTGTAGTTCATATTGCAGGTGAACAGTGCAGAATGTCCACAAGTCTGGGCCTATTATTGGCAACCACAGAAAAAAACAAGACTGAGCAGATATTTGACAACACTAAACCAGAGAAATTTCATTTCTCTTTCATTTCATTTCAGGTACTGGATAATGGCATATTTCATGGAAAAAGGAAACATATTCATACACTGAATTCAAGCTCCCAGCAAATTTATGAGAAAACAATATTTTGACTAGCAAGGTCTTTGTCAAGCAATCAGGTAGCTTGAATTCTGTGTGCAGATATTTTTCCTTTTTTCATTATGAAAATGCTGGACATACCAGATTATTAGATGAGATTATTATTATTTGTTCATAGGCTTTAAAACACAAGTCAAAAAAAACATTCTACAATAATATGCTGAAAACAAAGTTTAAAAAAAGGCCTTTATCCATCATAAACAAGATACTTGGTTTATGGTTTATATCTTTCCAAGGCTGATCAAATCAAGTAATTAACAACACCTGCATCAGTGGTGCTGTGTTAAGGTGACATTTAAACCACAAAACACAAAGAACTGAATGTAAGAACTTGTTCAATTAATAATTTGCAATAAAGCCCAAAAATCACTGTTTCTTGAAGGAGCTTTTGCTTCACAGAGAAAACAAACAAGCTGCTGTTGTTATCACTGTCATGGTCAAAACCAAGGTTGGCATTAAGCAATGAAGGGTATTCAAGGTAAACAATGGTATGATGAACTTCACAAACAACATTCCCCCAGTGTCATCAAAGTTAAAAGGGGTCAACCCTGCCTGAGTAAACTGGGTCGGGGCATTCATAAATACTTACATCTGTACTACAGTAACTTCATCAGTTGATTAGATTTATGTGGATTTTTAAATTGATATTGCCCTCTACCTAAGAGTTTGATCTTACACAACTATTTGGTCAGTTTAAATTGATTTATTTTCCACTTCATGTGACAAAATTGTGTACACACTTTCACCAGCAATCCCATGTGACTTCTACCCCATGTGACCTGTCATCTAGTCTCAAGAGTTAGTCCCCGCACACCTGATCTGAATAATTACTTAATGAAGACAACAGGAACTAATTTGCAACTTGGCAGGATTCAAGTTTATTCAGTTTGTTTGTCTGCAATAGAGAGCCAGTCAACCTAAATGTACAATCAGCAGCAATATGTAAGTTTTATTATCTACTGTTGTTATTTGCTCATGTAAATATACTACATATATTTTAAATAAGTTTAAGTAGTGCAAAAGTCATAAAATTCAATGTTAAGTGGGCATGTCATGTTGACTGATTCATATTTACAAATGCAATGAATGGAAATAATATAATAGAGGAAACAGCTGGAGACCATCCAGGAGGAGGAGGAGGAGAAGGAGCGGATAGAGGAAATGGTAGGAAGCAATAAAGCAGATGGAGAAGAGGAGGATATAGAAACTGAAGTAGATGTGGTGACAAAGCAGGTAGCAGAAGAAGATGAGAATGAAGAAGATGAAGAAGATCTAGATGCTCTGCTTAGGGTGCTGAGACCTAGGCGCCTGTCTCGCTCCTTTGACCAGGGCAGTTCTTCTCAGATGCAGTCTACCTTCACCAACCACGAAGAAATGGAGGAGAATCCCTCTGTGTCGGATCCAAGTGAGGTGGCTCTGAGTGTGGCGGCTCTAAGTGATGAAGCTACCCGAGAAGAGCACACCACTCCTGGGCAACTGAGGCCAGAGAATTTGAACAGGTGGAGTAGAAGGCCCCTGGAAATAAAGGTAAGTACTTTGTGTCACATTACACTCATGACTTTTCACAATACACACTTCATCAGGAAAAGTATTGCACAGTGTGCCTCTTTTGTTTCAAGTTCTTCCGCAACAGAGGAGGAAAACACAAGCAACCTCCACCAGCAGTGAGGAAGAAGAGGCGCAGGAAATGGCACAGGAAGGTGCCTCCGGCTGTGAGTGTCGATCATAAGTCACAATGTTGTTGATAAAAATATTGAATATGCCGTACACCTGTTTTGATTTGACCCTCAACTATATCTCCAAGGAGGAACCTCTCCCCGAGTGGCTGGTGGAGCTGATGTTCAACATTGAAGAGGCAACAACACATGAGCTGGTCATTGAGTAAGACCCTTCGCAGACTAAGGGCTGTGAAAACATGTTAGGCTTACTGCTGTAGGCAATGACCTTGTTGGTGTATGCTGAATTTAGGACAAACGCCTCAGATTCAATTGTCATGTTAATGACTGGCACTAACAGAAAGTATACAAATACATCTGCAAGTCAATGTTTGTCATCATTCACAAATAATCCTAAAAAAAACAGTAGCTATAGGAGAAGGCACACTGGCTGATAGCTTTCTTTGAAGCAGACAGCAGGGTAGTGCTGTACCCTGCTGTCCCTGGGATGCTAACCTATGAAGATATTCCCTATTCCCAGCGTAGTGCACCAAAATTCACATAAATACATCCATAGAACATAGACAGTAAAGACACCAAGGAAAGGAAGGACCCTCCAAGGAAAGGAGCTTGTCCAGCTTGTGCCAGCTTGTCAATAGCTACAACTTCAAGCGCAATCAAACATTATCAATATTGATTGTGATGGTGATGACAGTGTTGGCGAAAGTATCCCTGCTGGTGATGGTAGTTTTGGTATTGAGCGGGTGGGTGGGTGATGATAGATAAATTCCTAGTTCTCTGGTGCCTCCTCCTCCTCTGTTCCACCTTGATCTCATCTTCTCCTCATCGTCCTTGTTCTCTGTTCTGTACCACTTTCCCTCGATCCCTCCTACTCCTCCTACTCCATTTTCTACATCTTTCTTCTCCCTTTACACCAGATCTTCCATCCTCCATCTTTTCCATTCTCTATTTCCTCACCCTGTTTCTCCCCCCTACATTTATATTAAAGTGGTAATCCTCAAGTTCCTGCTATCAATATGCATGCTGTTATTTCACGTGATATGCTGCAAGTCAATAAATCTACCTGTCCCTGCTCTCATCATGTCCCAACTTGGTCCTTCGTATGATTCCCTGTTTGGGTGAAATATTGGTTGAATTTCTCCCTTGCAAGCAAACAGTAGCTCTTCTCTAGTTTCATTAATATTAGGCTAACACAAGCTTTAACCAACATTGACCTGTGTCTTCTGTTGTCAGCCTCAGCCTAAACCCTTTTCCAAGTTGGGTTTATGTGAATGCCAGTGTAAAATGTCTTTTGAGAGGCCAGAACAGTCTCATTATTGAAGTATGGTCCCCTAAGCACATGCAGACACACTAGTGCTCCACTTAACTTGAAAAGAGCAGGAGGGGAGAGGTGAGCTTTGCTGGGCAGAGCCTGTCTGCATCATTCTGGATGTTTGTGAGTCAAATATCTGTTTGCCTGTGCTTTATTGAAAGAAGATTAATTTCATATTGGTTCAATGACAAAGGTTACGGTCACATTTAGTTCCATATGTTGTAATTGCTCAATAGTTGCTCTGTATGCCACCACAATGGATTTGCAATGAAACACTCTAGATGCAATTGAAATGCAGACTTTCAGCTTTAATTCAAGGGGTTGAACAAAAATTTAGTATGAAACGTTTAGGAATTCCAAGCATTTTTATACAGTTCCCCATTTTCAGGGGCTCAAATGTAATTGGACAAATGAACATAATCATAAATAAAGTGTTGAGAATCCTTTGCAGGCAATGACTGCCTGAAGTCTGGAATCCATGGGCATCACCAAATGCTGGGTTTCCTCCTTTGTGATGCTTTGCCAGGCCTTTACTCCAGCTGTCTTCAGTTATTGTTTGTTATTGGGTCTTTCTGCTCGATCGGGTTGAGATCAGGTGATTGACTCGGCCATTGCAGAATATTCCACTTCTTTCCCTTAAAAATACTCCTGGGTTGCTTTCACAGTATGTTTTGGGTCATTGTCCATCTGTACTGTGAAGCGCCATCCAATCAACTTTGCTGAATCTGAGCAGACAGTATATCCCTATACACTTCAGTATTCATCCAGCTGCTCCTGTCTTCTGTCACATCATCAATAAACTCTAGTGACCCAGTGCCATTGGAAGCCATGCATGCCCATGCCATCACACTGCCTCCACTGTGTTTTACAGATGATGCGGTATGAGCTGTTCCAAGCCTTCTCCATACTTTTTTCTTCCCATCATTCTGGTACAGGTTGATCTTGGTTTCATTTGTCCAAAGAATGCTGTTCCAGAAATGGGCTGGCTTTTTTAGATGTTTTTTGGCAAAGTCTAATCTGGCCTTTTCTTGAGGCTTATGAATGGTTTGCACCTTGTGGTGAACCCTCTGTATTTGCTCTCGTGAAGTCTTCTCTTTATGGTAGACTTGGATAATGATATGCCTTCCTCCTGGAGAATGTTCTTCACTTGGCTGGATGTTGTGAAGGGGTTTTTCTTTACCATGGAAAGGATCCTGCGATCATCCACCACTCTTGTCTTCCGTGGACGTCCAGGCCTTTTTTTTGTTGCCGAGCTCACCAGTGCATTGTTTTTTTCTCCAAACTGTTGATTTGGCCACTCCTACTGTTCCCGCTATCTTTCTGAAGTTTTTTTTTGTTTGTTTTTGCAGCCTAAGGATGGCCTGTTTCACTTGCATCACCTCCTGTTGTGGGTTCACAGCAACAGCTTCCAAATGTGAATGCCACACTTGGAATCAACTCCAGACCTTTTACCTGCTTAATTGATAAAGAAATAACAAAGGAATAGCCCACACCTGTCCATGAAACAGCTTTTGAGTCAATTGTCCAATTACTTTTGGTCCCTTGAAAAAGAGGGGGCTACATATTAAAGAGATGTAATTCCTAAACCCTTCCTCCAATTTGGATGTGAATCCTCAAATTAAAGCTGAGTCTGCACTTTAAGCCCATATTTATTATATAACTGTAACCTGAATATGTTTTGGTAAACAGCTAAAATAACAAAAAGTGGGTCAGTGTCCAAATGTATATGGACCTAACTGTATATCACATCTATTTAAGAGGGAGAGGGCTAAACTCTCTTTCCCAAATGTAATCCCAAAGCCAACAATTTGAACATCAGACAAGTGTGACCTTGTAAACGGAAGCTGTCATACCATGACCTGACAATGCTGCTCTTGTCTGGATTCAAGCAAGTCTTTTCAGCATGGACACCTGGGGATACACACAAAGTTAGAAAAGGTTAATTATCAACAGAGGGTGCAATTCCAGTGAGGTTTTTCATGACCAGTTCCACAATTGTCTGGTTAAACCTTTTGAAAATACAGTCTCTGTGTTTTTACATACAGTTACAGGGGAGTCATGAGTCATATTTCCCAAGCTTCAAATGCCAACACACATGCAAAAATCATTGTGTTGTTGAGTCCGCCCTGCAAACTAAAGTGCCATACTTATATATATTTTTGATAGAAATTAGCACTTTGCATTGAACTCACATCACATCAAAATAATAAATTTATTTTAAAATAATAGTATACCACAAGGAAGTATGCAGAAATTTGACCCTGAGGTGATACTGTTTAAAAAGCTCTGCTCTATATACTTCCTTTGTATTTCCTGACTTTTTAAGATACATCACATCAATTAAAGTGGTTCAAAGCCAACACTAATGTAGCCAGACAGGAATATGAGAAGAAAGGACATTTGACTACTCTATTCAGAAACACACCTTTATTCAAAAATGCCAAAAATGTTTTCTCTATTCTTTCTTCCAAGGGCTGTAACATGTACATTCACCACTCTCATGGTGAATGTACACCAACTCCATGGGGTTTTACTAATTATTAATCATTCTCACATTTCTCATCATCTAGAAATGAGAACACAAACCATCATTTGCAAGGCAATATGGGTAGGTTGGCAATGTAGGTACTTCATTCAATATTAGTATTTTCTGCTATAGAACAACAGTACCATTAGGACCATGAAGGGTGCATATATGTCACTGGTACCTTAAGATACCAAAATGTACCTATAAGATGCAAAGGTTTACTCAGAGTATAAGGTCGGGTGAGTGTCTTGGGGTTACATAGAGGACAAAAGCATGACTGGGGTTGGTGTGTATAGTGCACATAAGGTAAGTTGCGGTATCTGGCATTTGCCGGAGATAGCTACTGTGTGACAAATACTACAACAAGGAAACAACCATTTACTACAGGCTTTCTTCAGACAAACATGTTGTGATTCGAGTACAGCGATCCATAATGTTAGGGTTATGCAATGCTAAAGGTCATAAATTAACCATTAAGTTGTCCAAAAACACTTCAAGGGTTGTTGTTTTGATGTACAACCACTGTATGTCCCTGACACAATATTGACAGCGGCCTTTGTGAACCTGGATCTACGCACTTCAAGCAGGGTCATCCACCCATTACAGCAACTTGGTCAAAAATATTTAATATTTGTAGTCACCAAGTCAAACATTAACCCCTCTGGAGGCCAGATCACAGTATAAATAGCGGGTTCAGAGAAATCAGTTTAGAAGGAAAACTACAGTCATACCTAGAGTTTGTAGAGCTCAGTCCAAGACGAAGCTGAAAAAGAACAAATACTAGAGATGTCTGGATTACATGAGAAGTTGATGCCTGTGGCAGTGGTGTCTCTGGCTGTCTTGGCCATGGTGAGGTCTTCCCCAGTGGTGGGACCGGAGCCTATCCGCTGTGCCCCCTGTACACAGGAGAAACTGAATGAGTGTCCGGCCATCCCCGCGGACTGTAAGCAGGTGCTGAGGGAGCCAGGCTGTGGCTGCTGCATGGCCTGTGCTCTGGAGAAGGGGGCATCCTGCGGGGTTCACACAGCCCACTGCGCTGAGGGTCTCCGTTGCACTCCCAGGCCCGGAGAGCCCAGACCTCTCCATGCCCTGACCAGAGGACAGGGGGTCTGCATTGAGGACCACAGCCAAGGTAGTCCCGCTGGTTTTCCCTCTGTTCTGTCTTCATTTTTACCTTACCTGGTGCTTTCTCAGCTTATATTTCTATATTTGATTATAGACTGTTTCACATAGAAAAGCATTGGACAATCTATTTTCTACTTTTGATAAAAAATGTAAGTTCAACACCTGAGATGATGCAAATTATTTAATGAAACAATGATTCCATCTCGACAGAGGAAGCTGATGCAGTCCCTGACCATGGCTCCCTGCACTACTTCTTGGGGCTGAATACCCCCTTAGACACTGCTGAGGCCCAGGAGAGTTTCAAGGCCAAGGTCAATGCCAACAAACTAGTACAGCAGGTGAGGAAAAGCTCATCAAGATGATCTAAAGTAATTTACCTCCCTTCCACAAGAGGGAGCGCTTGTTTTTTAAGAGGAGTTGTGGAATTACTAGGGAGACAAGTGGGATTAATCTGTCATTCATGATGAGTCTAATTCTGCATTGAATATAGGGTGTATTCAATTATATTTGGGTGTCCTTCTTCCTTTCACTCAGGGTCCATGTCACATTGAACTGCATGCAGCACTGGACATGATAGCCAGCTCTCAGCAGACACTAAGAGAGAAGTTCACCACCTTCTACCTCCCCAACTGTGATAAGCAGGGCTTCTATAAATCCAAGCAGGTTGGGCAAATCTCCAAGGCTTTCACAATTGGTTGCATACATTTCACCTGTTGCTAGTTTGTTACAAAGCCGCTGACTCATTAATTCATGTGGTTCCCGTGTTTCTTTTTGCTTGTTTCTCCTTCAGTGTGAGTCATCTCTGGTTGGACCCCCTGCTCGCTGCTGGTGCGTCTCTTACTGGAATGGGAAGAAGATCCCGGGATCGAATGACCTCCTTGGGGACTCAGGATGCCATCAAGAACTTACTTATTAAAGCATGGACACTGTTATCACTCTTGAACACAGAAACATAAACAAACACATACAAAAGCACACACTCATCCACATAGACACACCACATAAAATGTTATTTAGAGGGGAAAATTTGCTCTCAATTTATTTACATGATGTATGTATCAACACTTATTTATTCTAAACTTGTATATGCTTTCT
>OOFE01027703.1:15523-35637 GCA_900323365.1 Monocentris japonica | reverse complement strand
CACACACTCATCCACATAGACACACCACATAAAATGTTATTTAGAGGGGAAAATTTGCTCTCAATTTATTTACATGATGTATGTATCAACACTTATTTATTCTAAACTTGTATATGCTTTCTAGCATGAACCATTTGTAATTTTTAGATTTTTTATATGTTTGCCTATTTTTTTAATTGTAAATAGGGCAACACTGTATACATTTGTGTTTCTGACTAAATAACTCCATTGCTCAAGACCACAGATCCACAAGTCTGCCAAGCCCATGTCAGAGTCTTCAGGATCAGCTTTTTTTTTTATTCATTCAAAACTGGAGCTGTGCACTGCACGAAATGACACAGCCGCTCATTCATTCAACATGTTGACATTGTCGGAATGTATCTCCATTGACGTTTCCTCAATGGGTATTGGGGGAAATACTTAAAGTGCCACAAGTATGTGCATGGTGGCCAAGCACAAACATATCAGGGCTCATCCAAGCCACCGTGAGGTTTGGGATGGCTTGCTCTGCATTTGTCTACCTCTACTGGTCTCTGTAGGTCCACAGGTTTAGCAGAGGACCACTGGGGCTCTCCTCAGCCACACCTTCCTCACATTAGGGCTTTTTATTTGAGGGGCTTTTGAGGTATTTTTTGGCCTACTCTACCATAGAACGTTTGTATTTATTATGATTCAGTGTTGTGTGTTCATGGTTTGTTTGCTGTTGAGGTTATGTACAGTGGGCCTACTTGTTTGTGAATGCTGTTTGCCAAGAATGCTGCTATTCCATTACTGATGTTGTTGAAACAATGTATATATTACTCTTCTAATCTTGTGAATGTGCTTTCAATAAAAAATGTTATAACCTCATAATGGGATCATGTTTGAATATGCATCTCTCCACCACACATACACCACAAGAGAGAGAGAGAAAGAGAGAGAATACTTGGATCAGTTTATACTGCCTTTATTAATTAAAAATAGACCTCTGAGGGTTGCATTGTACATGCACACAGCATATTCACCTAAACCAAGGCAAATGTTGAAAATTATCACTGAAAACACCATAACCGCAAAAAAAAAATACACAGAGATCAGAGATAAGGGGTCGTGGCCTTTATCCCAATAATCCAGCTTATGCAAACTGACAGAAAAACAACAATGACCACAGTATTGATTAAAGGCAAGGTCCTTCTCTCGGTGGCTTGAGATCCAGCATAACAAGTTTATATGCACTGTAGTATACGGTATGAGCTGCACAGAGTCATGTCAAACTACTTGTGTAGAATAGGAACTCATACTAAGGCAACCAGGAAGCCACTGCACTGTACCAAAGGGTCTTGGCCTCCACAGCCCTCATAATCTTAAAGACATATTTATACGTACAGTTTATGTCTGTCTTACTAAAACCACACACACAAATACATACAGTTTCATAACAAATGCATTCAGAATCACAAGCATGCACACATGTGTATAGTGCCACTTAATTGTGCGTAAATGAAGAGCTCTTTCATCAATGTTTGTGACATGTAGAAAAGTCTCTGTACTCAAGTGTATAATCATCAGGGTAGGGCCTCTGAGATAAACTCATTAAGTGTATCCTCTTCTCAGAGGCTGGCCAGGTTGGCCTGACCTATAAAGCATATAGAGAATCCATCCATGCGCTGTTAGGAAGGGAATGTGTCTGGGACAAGGAGGCTTTTTCCTCTTGGTAAGCTTCCTCCGTTCTCCTTGCCCTGCCTCAGAAAAGGTCCCATGGGCAACAGATAGAAATAGCAGACATCCATATATCAGCGAATCCATCTCTTGACCTCTCTCCCAATATCCTCAATGTCTCCATTTGTTTACAATTCTCCTTGCTCTCACTCCTACCCTCCCTCCCTCCATCCTGCCCTGGTCCTATTGGCTCTCAGAGTTGTAGTACTGGGCGTCTCCTCGATCCTTCCCATCAAAACCTGGCAAGGGCTGCCCGTATTTGTCCACACACCAGCAGAACCCTCGCTTTCTGCCTTTGGATGGACGGCACTGCAAAGGAAGGAGGGGACAAGGTGAAGAGAGAGAAAACAAAATGAGAGAACAGAGCTAAATGCATGAACCCAGTTGAATATTAAGCATTACCGACAACAGCCTACTTGACTCATTGAAGGAGAACAGCAATAGTTAAGAGGCATTAATGGTCAGATTGTGCTGAGTCGACGCAGCCTTGGCTATCCAACGCACTGTGGTATTTTGAGCAGCTTTTATGGTCTACCTCCTGTTACACACACATATAGAGACCTTAAAGGTAAACAGAAACCTGGTAAAATATTTGCTTAGTCCCGTTTGTGAACAACTGAGAACCAAGATCTATTTTCAGAAGCTGGTGGCCAGTACGAATCATCTGTTGCTGATTATACCCCACAGCTCCAAATTATGGGTACTACAAATGACTTACAGAGTCTGTGGAGCTACCCAAGGGCTGTTATTTTACTGCCAATTTTACTAAAGGTCAACCTCCACTCTAGTAAAACATGCAGCCATTCATTTGAAGGGCAAAAGAAACTGTGCTGCAGCTCCACAGAGGAATCAGAGTTGATCAGGATGGAAGTCACCCCTATTTATTCCAATATCACAGGGGGTTTGACTGAGTGTCTGATCTCCTGCCATCAGACTTCTGTGACATAGGTGTTATGGGACTTCATTTGAGCCAGGGAATAACAATCTTTTTGTATTCAATTTTCAAAATGCATCCATCTTTGGATATATATGTATAATATATTCACATTTGTGAGGACAAAAAAACATAACATGAGGTTTTAAATTGCAGCAGCATGATGAAAAAAAAAACAAGTGTAGAGAAAACACTAGTACAGTAATTGTATTTAAAATCTATTTCAAACAACACTCACTGAAAGAAAGGAATCACTTTGCTAATTCCATCATGAATTCTGTACTGGGTACTTTATACAGAGATTTACTGTTAATAAGAAATGTTTTGGCTCAAAATCATGCAAACCTCCAAAGTAAACTGACAGACATGAAATGTCTGCCACTCCCTCAGCGCCTGAGGGCTCCATTCAGTACACTAGGTCCATTTTACATAAACAAAGACAATGAGCTTGGCATTGAGACGCTGGTTATGAGATGATTGCAGGTCAAGGAGAACACTTCCATTAGGCAGGAGAGACTGCTATGTAATAAGAAAAGCTGCCTTGCTGATGCAGTGGCGCAGGAGCCCTAAGTGCCTCCATATGAATGCGTCAGAACCACTCATTTATTACAAACCAATCGTGGGTGGACCATGCAAGCGTGGGGACGGCTGCAGCTCTATTTCTGTGCCTACTTCTCAAAAGTCCAGCAATTATGGGGCGAGCACGTCGGGTGCCGGTGGCCACCTTGACGTCTGTCTCCCTGGGAGGGTTCCTGTTAAACGGCCATCGTCCCAGCCGTCAACCCCACTGGGGTTTGGCCCCTGTGGTTCCCGTCTCCAGAGCCAGCGGCTGGGGTCTACCTCACTGGCGTGGTGGTGCAATGATGAGGCTCTAATAACTACCAATGAAGTACAGGAGGACAGCTACAAATCTGTAATTGGGCCGCTGGAGATCTAAATCTACAGTGTTTGAGTCACTATACTTCAACATTGAATCTTCATTAATGTACACTGTAAAAACGAAGTGCATCCAAAACTAACAGTGTTCTAGTGTTTTCAAAGTTGCAAACAAGTTACAAGTTTTTATATAGTAGATTATTTCCATAATGTGTAACCTCTTGTGAAGGTTATCATCTTTTTTCTGATGCAGAGATCTGGATAATATCAGCCAGTCTATATAAAGTGACATTCCTCTGCAAGTGCAATATGCTTTTTTCTGATTTTTTACCTGCTTTTTCTTATAGAAGCCCTTCTTGTCACAGTTTGGTATGCGGAAACCTCTGGGGTTGAGAATGTCTGTGATCTTGAGGCTGCTGAGAATGCTCTCCATCTCTCTCCGACAAGGACCCTACAGACGAGAGAACACACATAAGCAGTTATGTTCTGCAACACTTGAACAACTCCAGCTCCAACTTCACAACTCAATAAATCCTAATACATCTGATGACATTATTACAACCCAGTGAATGTAGAGGTAAAATACGACAGGAATTCTCCAGGCTCTTAAATAATGATGCTAACTAAGCTGACTCAAGCTGCACCACACTGCTCTTCTGTAATACCTAAACAATGGTGGCTGCAAAATGAAAAAGGTGACGAATGAGAAATGAATTCATCTGACCAACTTGTAAGGGCTTATGAGTTTGCCAAAGCTGCTTAGACCTCTTAACACTTCACACAATGGATTGGGGATAAAATACATTCAAAGAGCTCCAAGAGGGAGCCAAAAGGCTTGTTCTCAAGTCCAAGTATTCCAGTCACTAATCAAAGCGACCAGTCAAAGCCCATTACTAGTGTGCGCTCACTTCTCTGGCCAAAGAGAAGATCAAAATAGCAGCAGGGCTTCCCAACAGGCACTCACATAGGCCAATCCATCATTCGCTTGCTCTCAGTATACCCGGCACGCGGACGCCTTGTGGCCAAACAACCGCCTGACCCAGGTCAGCCACAGGGCCACCGTACCCACTCGCTGCCATGCCATTCTATTGCTTGCAATGCCTGCCAGCCGTCAGCACCGCTACCCCAAACATTTCATCACCCGCAGGGAGAGAAAAACACCAAAACACAGAGGGAGAGGAGAAAAACATTCCCCAGTATGCTCTGAGGAGAGAAAAATATTGGTTCTGGTACTTACATACTCAGGCTCCTGTTTGGTCTCCAGAGAGAAGTTCTGTTGGTCTGTGATGAGTGGTCCTGGGAGCTCCTCCATTTTGAAGCTTTGGGCTCTTTTCTGCTGCTCCCGTCTCAGGACTTCTGCCTTGGCAGAGTGGAAAAAGGGGTGAAGTGGTAGTCTCAGAGGTCCAGTGGGTCTACGAGTGCTGTATGAGGCTTGAAGTCCTGGGCTGGTGGAATTGTGCTCCTCTTCCTGATTCTCAACATTCTCTGCTAAAGTTTGAGGACAACATTTGTTTATTCACAAAACACTATTTTGAGATATAACTTCCATAAAGAGAGTATATTTCTGCTCATTCAAATGTATCAGCATTTTTTTTCCAGGCATTTCAATTTCAGCTTGAGGGTCACACAGAATGCACTTTTCAGAATCCATTCCTGAGATGAGGAGATCTAGTATCATTTTTAGCAGAAAATGAAAAAGAATCTGAGAAACTGTGAGTTCATTTTCACTTATAACATTTGTAGCCTCTTTTTTCAGGGTAAAAAGTTAAAAACGATCTCAGGATCCTATTCAATATCCTCTAACCTGAAGATGAACATTTGGAGACTTTCAACATAGTCTTTGTCAATGCACTCAGGGAGAATCAGGTCTATACACTGAGTATACAAACATGAACACCTTTCTAACATTGAGTCCCCCCCCCTTTGCACAATCCAGGTCTCAATTGTCTCAGGGCTTAAAAATCCTTGTTTAACACGTCTCCCCGCTTCATCATCTCATCTCATTTCATGCAGAAATCAGTTAGTGATTAAATATTTCCCCTGGATTAAAAAAAACAGGCATTGCTAATATTTTGTACACTCGATGTATTTTAACATGCTTGTTCATTTTAAGAAGTAGCCTACAACAGCCATAACACCATTCATAAAAACGGTGACTTTTAGCTATCCAGAACGCGCACAAGGCGCATGGATTCAGAATGGATGCACAACGCATTTACCTGGAAGTTCATTGACAGGAGGTGTTGGTCCAGTCGTTAGTCTTTTGTTAGTGGCGTTTGCACAAATTCCACGTCCCTCCAGCAGAGCCTGCAGAGGTTTAGTTTCGCCAGGCTGATGCTGACAAGTCAGCCCGGAGCCACATCTCCCCGTGTAAACTCCACACGGCTGCCCAAAACTAAGCGCGCAAGTCATACAGCAGCCGCAGCCCGGTTCGCGGACTCTCTCGGCGCAGTCCTTGGGTAAAGGTTTGCACAAAAGCCGCGTTCCTACATCACATGGTTCACATCTTATAACCGGTCCGATCGCACCTGATCTCCGCGTAAACGATACTAGGACAAAAGTCATGCAAAGTGTGCGAAAACAGGCATCCATTGTGTCATCAGCTTATGGTTCCTAAGTGAGTAAGTACACTGTCCTATTCTGGTGACTTTTCAGAAGGCAGCTTGTCTCATTCACATAAAGCCACCGAACAAAACATCTGAATATATAGACCCAGTGACTGTAGTCACACCCCCGAATAGCTTGTGGTCTACTGATGAATTGCCTTGACTCCGTTATTCCTTTAAAACCATTAGAATAACATGCTGCTCTTGCGCATAGACATTTAAAACTAATATACCAGGAAATGATGTGGAATAACATCAGTATAGTATGCTGTCTATTTTATGCTATGTTAGCTCTAAAATTTAAATCTATATAAATAAATAAATAGATACAATAATGATTTACTTTAAATGAGCATTGTCTCCTTATTAATCTAGCCTAATATCTATAGTTGAGGGTGATAATTTGAAAAAAGTGATGATGTTCAATTGAGGTCTGATTTGTTTCGTATACATTTCATGTGTAGTTTATAGCCTACCAGACATAACCTTTAGGAAATCATCATGCTACCCCAAGAGCCAGAATTATACATGGCAAAATCCACACTAGGAATGGTTTTAATGTGTATCACCTCTCAGTTTGCCCACAAACAGGGCCGGGTCCAAGCATTTGTCATATAGGCGGCGCCATGAGCGAATCCATTCATAGGGGGCGCCAATTTGTGTGTGTCTGCTTGTGTGAGTGTGAGCCTGTGTGTTTGTGTGTGTGTGTGTGTGTGTGTGTGTGTGTGTGTCAGGTATATACAACTTTTTTCAAGTTGGTGCAGCTTAATTAGAATTTTTCAACGATTCAGTGTTACCTGCAGTGTACTTAAGAGGCTTAGGTGGCCTCCTGCTACATAATGTGTGTGTGTGTGTGTGTGTGTGTTTGTGTGTGTGTGGGTGTGCGTGTGCATGTGCATGTATGCGTGTGTGTATGTGAAGTGTGTGTATGTGTGTGTTTGGTTGTGCACAAGTGTGTTCATGTGTGTGCGCCCGCTGATTTCTGGCCAAACAATCTTCATATGACCCTACATGACCTCTATATCATATAAGCTCATAAGCTTTAGCCTCCAAGCCATACATAAGATGATTATTTCAAGATTTGATACAATATAGGTAATGTAAGTAGATGGAATATTGTGAAATATTATTATTGTTGACGAATCATAAAAATACAGATCATCATTTTACTGACAACCATGACCTTATTTTCCTTTAGAAGATTGAACATGTTCACCATTCCAAAGGGATCTTACATGCTGTAAATATCTCTTATCTCTTTATGTATCTTTTGTAAATGGTCAAAATGAATCATTCACCTGCCGCACCAATACAATCTCACTTCACATCACCTCATACATACTTACTGCCTGGATTGACAGAGGCATTTTTAGTTCCGGCCAAGATTATTGTCACCCTTGCATTTTATGCAGATAATGTACAATATGTTCTGAAATAACTAGAAATTGAAATAACATTCGGCCTTCACACATCGATCTGTTTCACTTAACTGCACATGATCAAACAACAAGAATACAAATGTTTAAAAAAAAACTTTTCTGTCTTAAAATTGAGAAGTGGCTATGGGCATGATTATTACCGCCCTTTTCTAATACTTAGTTGCACAGCCTTTGGCAATGATGACAGCTTCCAAACATTTCTTGTAACCTTCCTGTACCTTTCTGCTGCTTAAATGACACCTGAGATCACATTTCCTCTTACCACCACATCCTGGGGGATTCTTAACAATTCCACAAGCAGCAAACTTCTTAATAACATTGCAAACTGTGAAAACATGAATACCAAGGTCTCTAGAGATGACCTTATAGCCTTGTGAACATGGTGATAATAATTTTTCCTCAGACAGCTCTCTTCATAATTTTCACAGATGACCAGGGCAGCAGAACAGACTGTTTTATCACTTTAAAATGGACATGTGATTCATTTATACCATGTGGGTACTTGCAACCTGTCACAGGTGAGTTGAATTACACTGCAAACGAGAATCTATTTCCTCCAACAAAAATGATTTGAATTGTTCTAAAGGGTGCCAATAATCATGGCCATTGACACCTTTCTTTCTTCTTCTTGGTATTCTTTGCTAAACAGCCTTCATGTGGACAAGACGAGGTAAGGCCTGGTAGACATTTTGAAAATAACCAAACCACTAGATCTGCTGGCAAGGCACACTTGTTATTGATCTATTCACAGTATTGTTTTTCTACCTAAAATGGAATGAATCTGTTCCCATAGGAAAGAGCTCAAAAGATCTCACCTTTTATGACTCCTAGACACAAGTGAACTCTTTTTAAGACTAAGATGAGACTAAAAGCGTTTTCTCATGTTTCTCAAATTCAACTCTGGAGAAACATCCACATAAAAGCTCATCTTGATCTCACTCTGATCAAAAGGACTCCAAATGATCTCAAATAAGTCGTATTTAAGATCTCAAAGAAAACTCAATACAGTTGCATTTTCCTATGGAAGCCATGGGGCCAACAGCCATATAGTAGGAGGTTATTATCATTATATACGTATGTCACATGTTAGCATCAAGTTAGTCTCAAGAATCCTTTCTCTTGTGCATCCTGGTGGCTTAGCAGTCTGAGGCACATACCACATAACTGCAATGTTCAAATCTGGCCCAGGATCTTTGTTGCATCTTGTCCCTCCTCTCTCACCTGATCTTTCCTGTCTCTCTCTACTGCTAACTATCAAATAAAGGCAAAAATGCTAGAGAAATAATCTTTTTTTTTAAATAATCCTTTCTCTCTCCGTTGTATCATGCTCCTAAGAGGGTTTTAGGAGAACCATTTCAGATGAAGGTGATCACAAAATTGAGATCTCACCTATTTCTTAGGAAAAGATGACTCTGAGCAAAAGGTTTTTCCTCTGGGTTGGCCTACATACGTCATGCTAAGTGACCTGCCCATATAGTGTACAGCATGTTGGAGCCATGCAGAGAATGCACCTCATGTACCTCTGCCTCACACATACAGTAAAACAGTGGTCTCTGAACTTGTTGTTAAGACGTGTGACATTGTTGGGCCTGTTCTGGTCATTTGTTGTCAATGTTACAAAGCAGACCTTAAAATAAGGATACATACCGCACATGTTAAGTGGGAAATTCCTAAGTAATTGCATCAATAGTGTTTTAGGTCCACTATTAATTGGTTACAGATGAGAGAGGGAATACACCAGCACAAAATGTCCAAAATACCTTGAAAGAATAACAGCAGGAGAGACGAGGTGTACAGTTCCTCTTTGCGTTTGAAATTTCTTGGAAGCCAATGTCAAATCAGTTGCCAACAAGCCCTGGCGTCCTGCCGGCTGTTAACAGACAGGTCTACAGCAGAGCAGTGCTCAGTGGAATGCCAAACATTTGTTTCATATGCTGAAAAAAGCCTGCTGATTTTCCTCCCTCTCTTTGGAAGGGGGTCTCTCAGCCACCTGTGCATATTCGGCATAGCAGAGGAGAGTGTCGGGCACAGGGAGTAATGTACTGGAGGACTGGCTGATGGAATGTCGTCCTGCAGCGCAGCCACTCAATAAAGACGGAGTGTGAAGAATGTGCTTTTTCACACACAGGATATTACTGTACATGTGTTTAACATAACCTGCTGTCAAAGGCAATGCCGGCCGACCGCAACTGCTTGTCAAATCCTAATCAACTGCAATTTTCCACTGTTTTAAGATGATTTGGACAAATCAAATACACTTGCTTGGAGCCCTTGTACTGCAGCGTGGCCTGCATTGGCTCCCAGAACCAGACTGTAGGTTACTGTAGCCTGTTGCTGAAGCCCATAGCTAAATATAAACTTGCTACTGAATGAGTCTGTCTTGGGAAGTCACACATATTTTCAATTTGTCTTCATATTATTCAATTTCATCTTATTAAATTAACCCAAAGAATTTTGCGCTGGGCAGCTGTGAGTAGTGTTGGGTGTAGCCCTTTATTGTGACTATTTCTTAAGTTTTTTTTAACTGAAGAGTATCATTGAAGTTAGTGTCAAGCAAGTTACTTTCCTAAAGTTATTTTCAGAATTGTATCTCTATCCCTGTATTTCTTCTGTTATAATGCAGATATTTCATCCTCAGCTGTTAACCAAATATATGCTGATGTGATGGTAATATTCATACTTTTTTCTTTTTAGAAATACATTCATCACTTTGAGTAAATTGAGGGGAAAGAGAAAAACATTTTCTTTAAATTTGTTCTATACATTACTGAACTGATGGATGACCAACATGCCTCATTTGCAAATCATTTGAGAGTGTTTGTTTAAGTAACTTAAATCCCTTAAATCCCACATAACACATCACTCTCATCAGAATGTAATTGTAATGTAATGTATTACTTTGATTTACGCAGTATGTAATATTACTTCTTTCAGTAGCCTCTCCAGCTCTGGCTGCGAGTGTGATGGAGTGTGTGGCTGGCTGCAGCGTAGAGATGGAGGGGTATTTTGTTACTGTAGTGACAGTGAAAGGCACAAGAATCTGCAGCGAGGGCCAATGCTCACAGAGAGGAAAGCACATAGTTTAATCAGCTGGAGGTCCGCCAAACGTGTCTGGGTTTACCCAGGAAGGGACGTGTGTGTGTGTGTGTGTACGTGCTCATGCTTGTGTGCATATGACCATCAATCTCAAACACCAACCAGCTATAACCCCATCCCTACTTGGAATTCGGGATGGTGAGGGGGGTGTAGTGTGCATGTGTGTGTGCATGTGCATGTGCATGTGCGTGTGTGTGTGGATGTGTGTGTGTGAGTGCATGCACGTGTGTGTGTGTGTGTTGTGTGTGTGTGTGTGTGTGTGTGTAAGAGAGAGAATGTGGGTACATATGTAGGTGTACAGGGAGCAAGAGAGGAGGGAGGGGGTGGGACTGTCTAGGAATGAAGCTGCCGAAGATCACATGACAAGTCTGGTACGGTCACTGTTATGCGTTTTTCCCCCTCCTTAGTCTCATGACTGTCTCTCATATAATTGCCCCTGTCTGAGAGATTTTCAAGCAGACCCTCATCACAGATGAATTGGATGCAAAGGTCTCTATTATGATTAATATGATCATCTTTTCCCCTTGATTCTGCTCTCGCTGGCACTCATACAGAGCTTCAACAATTATCCGATTATTAGACGCGGTTTGAATGGTGAAGAACATAAAGAGCTGAAAGGGCAAAGGCCACCTTTCATCTAATTCCAGGGTCGGTTAATTCTTTTTTTGGAGTGGTCTGTTCGTGGAGCTGTCATGGTCCCCATTCCTAGAGGCTTGGCCCCTGGCGCAGTCCAAGGCTCTAATTAGGCCGGAGCGAAGTGGAAGACCGAGAGAGAGGAGCTCTCAGCACTCAGTCTGACGGATTGCAGAGTGCTCGGAAGTGGGCTGAGAGTGGCGCCGCTCACTTTGGGCACAGAATCCCCCCCAGACACTATTGCTTCCTATGTCTGTCTTTCTCTCTCTAACATACACACATTAGGATTTGCAATGAACATGTATTCACATGTGTATGCACATTTCCTCACAAATACAAAGGATTCTCTCAATCTCTCTCCCTCACTTTTTCATTGAGTCTTGTTATTCAATAAATATACTAACTTCATCATAAGATTGTTTTAGATCTATGTAAATATTGTGTGAAAGGATTCAAACATGCAACAGACAACATGTAACCATATATCATTTTCTCACTGACACCAACACATCATTACTCATGGTAAACAATAACAAAATTATAGCTGGTGGAGGAGGGAATAACCCTTGGCAGACGCAGACCCTACAATGCTCCATTTATTTTGGAAGTGATGGTGGTCTGTGGTTGCAAGATGTGGTTTGATGCCTATATGGAGAAGAAAGACAGAGCGTTATCACGCTCTGAAAGTCGAGCAATCAATATAGAAAGTTATAATTGTCTCTGACAGGTCCCCCTTTTTTACACCCTTACTCAAAGTCTCTTTATTCTCCAACAATGTTAGCACAAATTCACATCACAAAGGCAGCACTTGACCTTGTTGCTGTTCTTTCCAGCTCAGTGGTGGAGGCCCCAGACTATCGAGACCCTTCCAGGGCCACAGTGCATGATGTTATCTGGGGCTGGAAGAGAGTAATTGGGAACCTCTGTGCTCTGTAACTTGCTACACTCCGGTTAAAATGGGTCACCTTTAATTTTAGCAAGTGTTAATACTTCAGCCAGGACGACTGTAACACCTTGTCCTCACATGACAGCAATACATCAGAAATAGTTTGGGTTTCTCTCCGTTTGCAGCACAGAAATATGCAGCTTGGACACCATACATGCATTTTGTCAAAAGACTGTTACTTTTATTGTTTTCTAACAGTTAAGACATAAAAGTCCAGTAGTTATTGATTCATTAATGACAAATGACTTCTTTTGGTTAATGATTTAGGGCACCTGCCTTTTTCCGTCTTGGCCCCTCATCTTGACCTGAACTTAACATAACTTTTACCTTTGCCATAATGGTACCCTGATATGAAAGTCCACAGTTAATACCACAATGCATTTTAAGGTTTCAGTGTCTGCTGAAAACCAAACAGGGGCCTCAAATTGTGCAGCCATCCCAAAGTGAAGTTTCTATTTTCGCTCTCCAACCTTTGTTCTGCTTCTGAGAAGAGATGTCCCTGCCCCTCTAATTAAGTGGCCGTAAATGTAGCAGAGCTGGGGTGCTCAGAGAATTGAAAATGAGTTTTGTCTTATACAAAAAGAGCCTTTCACCTCAACATTATGTCTAACATTTTAATTGAGGCTGCTGAAAATTGAAACTTGAATAGCTTCATCCTGCAACTGCCGGAAGTAACTGGCGTAAACCTGTGAAGTTTATTGGCAAGCTTGTGTTTGTTGAAACGGCATACTGTATGTGACAGGTTTAATCAGTGTCCGTTCTGCATCTCGGGTCAGGTCAGAAATGTCAACACAATGGCACTGATTATATCCCAGAAGCTCATCAGTGGCTGCCATGTTTGTGTTTCGGGCTGGCAGATAGGCCTAGTTCTGCTGTTGAGTAATGTTATTTCTTTCTTTGAAGTACATGCTCCCACGTCATTAATCAGCTATGTAATAGTAAATGTTAAATTATATCAAACAAGCTTGATGGGAAATGCCAGTATCCAGAGTTACATAGCTCTGTCTCTCTGTTTCTCTCTCTCACATGCACACACTGTTATTACCTGTGTGAAATATTGTCCCCCCTCGACAGATTCCTCTGTAGTCTAATACTGTTGCTTGGTTTTCCGGACTTTCCCCAGCCTCTTTTATTTCTAGGCCACTCCACACTAAATAACAGAGGAAGATGGGCTCTGGGCTCTGTGCAGTCACCACACCTGGGCCTTCACTTCCTTCCTGCCCTCCCCGGGAATTCTTCACTTTCACCACCTGCAGAGGGACAGTAGTGGGGAGGAGGGACCGGTCTACCCCATTACACCCCTCCTCCCCCCTTCCCTCTGCAATGTTATTCCCTCTCAACACCACTGGCCCAGTCAAAGACCAACCTGTCCAGGCCTGTGTCAATGTAAGAGCCTCTTTTTACTGCACTTCACAAATTAGACAGTGGACACGTGTGTGTGTGTGTGTGTGTGTGTGTGTGTGTGTGTGTGTGTGTCACAGAGAGCGAGAGAGAGAGAGAGAGAGAGAGAGAGAGAGTTTATCATACTGGCATACACAGTGGTACAGCTTTATAAACTATTGCGGTGGTGGACCACTCAAGTCCATTACCATTATTTTTCCAATCTTTTGCTATTGCTAACAGTTAATTTTGTCTGAGGAAATTGAGCCACGTCACAAATCCACTCCACTTGACTCCGCAGAGTTCAGGAGTCTGATGTAGTTTTGTGTTGCTAGTGTCCTCTGCTGGCTACAAATTGAACTGAAACTATGAAAATCTCCACGGTGGAGATGTTTCAAACATGGCTGCTTTTTTGTAGAAGCTGAGGCAGAAGAGTCATGGCCTGCTTACCCTTCTCAAATCATCCTTTGTATTGTAAGCTTAGGTAATAACGACAAGCACTGTCTATAACAACCAAACTCAAACTACTTGATACTGATCTCACCTTTCTAGTCTTGCCGTCCCAGTGTTGTGGCAAAGTGAGATCCCCATGGACCTGCATGGTGTGCACGTGTTTCAATGATGTGCATAATAAACTGACAGACTGAGTAACTTTACCCTTTCGTTTATTTACAGAACACGTCAAACATTGCATTCCAATATACAAATGAACTGTTCACGTAGCATGTTATAGACAAAGGCACAATTAAACGTACTAACCTTAAAAATAAGAGATACAACAGGTGTGAGGTACAGATAGTAGGTCATGATAATGATAACGACATAACAAATGTGTACATAATCAATGTAAGCTTATCAACAAAGCTCTATGCTAGGTCCCACTCTAGATAACATCGGTACCCAACACAAGTTAAAGCACAAGGAAATGAAAGTGTTCATTGTCATCATCTCATACACAATGTTTGCAAGCTGTCAACCTTGGGTAATAAACCACTTTATCTTTGTCCCAGAGCAAGTGTATTGTATATATCATTGACAGATGACTTACAGGGTTTATCGTATCCTAAATTTATTGGCACAATTCAAACACTGAGCGCTTTTCTTTCTTGTAAGAACTTGTAAAGAACTACCGCATTTACAATATTTGTATATCAACATAGAGGCCTGTATCTTTTTAAAAAAAATCAAATTAAATGTACAAAATGATATATACTGATATATTTTGACATTGAGACATTGCAATGTAGTTAGTGGCCATAAGCTCCCACAAGGAGGACAATACAAAACACTAATTTGGCAGCTGTGAGAGAAAAGCCACTACTGTTTTCTACACAAAGTACTGATGCGTTGTAAACCAACTCATGCCAACTTTATATATATATATATATATTAGGGTTTACTATTTTTCTATGGTTTCATTCATTTCAACACACTCACACATTTCTATCAAAATGTTGCTGATAAAAATGGTCATACTCACATACATCTTAACAGAAGAAAACGTCTTAACATAAATGTGTCATGTAGTCAAATGGGTTCAGAGAGGCCAAATACAAGCTGTACATGTATGCGATGGATTAAAAAAATAAAATTTTACATTGCATAGATAAAGTAAGGATAATCCTGTAGCATTTATACTTACAGATGTAACCATTCCTGATGTCCCTCTTTTTACATGCCTGCTGCACTGCTTTTGCACTGTTCAAACTCCACAAGAAATCGTTTGGAATCCTGCACCACTGATGTAGGATAGATGCAGGATGGAGGTGCTTTTACAATGGCTTCCGCTTTACACAATGTTAATAGCTTGAGTAAAGTTTGTTTTGGTTAAATATTAGAAAAGACATTGCCTTACATGCAACACTACTGGGTTTTCTTAATATATCCACAAATAGCTATGTATGGATTAGAAAACCAGCTATTGTACTATGTATAAGAATATGTTGAGAATGAATATTTCTAACTGTAGAAGCATAAGACACTACAGTTGTATAACAGTAGCAAAAGATTACACATCTCTTTATGAATTGGTTGGTTGGTTGTTTTTTTTAACTTAACTGGCTTCCCTACAGTTCATTTAGAGGGAAAGATTTCTTCAAACAGAATGGGAGTTTTTCTTCTTGAAAGATGTCATTGAGTGTCCTGGTGCTGGTCAGTGTAGTGTGATCATTACAAACATACACAGAGTTAACATCCAGCCTTCACCATCTGCCATCTTTAAATTTTGGAAAACTCCATTGTTCCTGTCCAGTCCTTGAGTCTGTTAACTTCTCATCTTAGCCGCTCGCTAGTCCAGGCAATTGGCTCAGTCCACGGCGGTCCTACTTACTCTTCTGAGAGCCAATCATCACCTTGGAGACAAAGTTGACAATGGCACTAGCTGGCTGCTCAGGGTCGTGCTCAGCAAACAGGTGACATACATTGTCCATGGCACTGCCAGTTTTCCTTGCCACAAAGCCAAAGATCCTACAAAGATGGGGGAAACTATTTAACAACAACAGTGACATCTGTCTCAAACAGACCAAACCCCCTTTCAAATAACTGCTCTATGTAATGACTATCAAACAAATAAAGCTAGTGTTGTTCTGGTTGCACTTATGTAGAATAAATTAACTTACTTTGCTGAAGGGCAGCCATCTTTTTTCCACCTTTGATGGGGGAAAAAAATTGTAAAAGAATGTTATTAGCTTGTTAGAGCTTGTCAATTACTTTGATGTACCTTAACACTTGGCGTCAATAATGATGAGGCTGATTTTGTTGTGGATAGAGCAATCATTGGCAGGTCTGTGGATATTACTTGCTTGTGTCATTTCCTGCCACTGTTTGTATTAAAATTGTCTATGAAACATTTTGTCATACAACCTCTTGGAGTGATAATAGGCTGGGTAACAATAGCCATGAACTGAAAACCCTTAAATAACAAGTGCAAAAACATTAAATCAGCAATACTCACTTTCTATCTTGAGGGTCCAATGCACAGAATATGACTGTGTTGACAGCATAATGCCTCCTAAAGAAGAGCCTGAAAAGAAAGGGGGAGGGTAGTTATTGTGTTAAGTGTGTCTGTATGTGTACGCCATACATGTGTATGGTGTATGTGTATGTAGTACTCACTTCCTCTGGTTGTCAGTGAGGGTGATACCCTGGGAGGAGACCTTGAAATGGACCACGGTGGAGGTGGGTGGGGGCTCAGAGCTCAGAGTCACACTGGTGGCTTTCTGCACCGCATGGATGCCGGTCAGAGATTCCATCTCCACCGAGCCCAGGTACCACACGTTACAGGCTGTGGGAACAGACGGAGATCCAAATTAAACTCAGATCAGAATAAGGGTCACTTTAATCACAAAGTGCAATAATTGTACAGCAATTTGTCTTGGCGACATGTTGGCAACTACATACTAACAGGACATGGTACAACTATGGACAAAAGGGCAATGCAGGACATGTAGACTATATAGTGTATATCACTATATACAATATACAACAACATATACATTCAACATTATATATTCAATAGATGATCACTTCAGAATTGTATGTGCTCTTACATTTTAGTACATGTCACTTATGAGTGTAATAAGTGATATGTACAAAGGTGTAATAAAATTGCGTACAATTTGTGTGCAGTGTGATCATTGGTTGGTCATGATTCATAGCACATGATCTTAGATTACCTGCGCCCTGTTTGAGGAGCTCAGCAGCAGAGTTGGTGACTGATTGTGATGTATTCTCCACAACATCTTCAAGAGGATCTATGGACATGGAAAGCAAATATACTGTACATCAGTGATGTTCTTCAGTGATAGATAGATAGGTAATAGAAAGATAGATAGATAGATAGATAGATAGATAGAGTTGCAGAAATGTGACACACACACACCTTCTTTCAAAGAAGGTGTGTGTGTGTGTGTGTGTGTGTGTGTGTGTGTGTGTGTGTGTGTGTGTGTGTGTGTGACCTCTCACCTCTGTCAGGTATGATAAGTTTACACGGCAGGGCCAAGGGAGTGATGGAATGCTGGCAGACCAAAGCGGTTAAACTTCCTGTAAACCAAAGACATATCAAACCAATTGCAGTTAATCTGTCATGTCATGCTGCAGATGTATTGTACTTTGTGAGCACCAGCCACAAGCAAAATTCACATGAGACCAGGAGAGGGCAGTATTTTGCATGGACTCTTGATCTTTAGTGCCGAGTGGCCTGATAGCCAGGGGGTGTCACTGTTTCATGCCTACTGTGTAAAGAGACGGCATAACAGAGTGGACACTCACCGAAGTAGGGCTCATTGGGGCAACCCTTCAACCGAACTCCTTTCTGTGTACATTCAATCAGGAAGTGGCGGACTAATTCATTGGCTAGATCTCCGCCTGTGAGAAACAAAGACAGAGAGAATAAAAGGAGAGAGATATGAGAGGTCATTTATTCCTCACAAAAGTACCAGTCTACTCTCTGTCTTAGCAAATGTGTCCTCTATCTGACACCCCTTATTTAGCCTGACCTAAATAACAGTTCCAAGCATGCGCCTCAGTATAACAAGTAGTTTCCCAGCCTCCAAGAGTTACATAAAACATATTAAATCGCCACATTCAATCGCTCCAGAGATTAATGGGATTATGATTTAACAGAAGCGCCTCTGAGGGGGCAGGAGGAGAGTCTATGTGAGGAATGTCTTGACACAAAGGCTTGGAGAGAGGCCCTCTCCTTAAGGTGGGTTGGGTTTCACACTGTTAATGAGCCACAATGCCCTGAGCTCAAAGTGTGGAGAAGGACCGTGTCATGATGTCACCACAGGTGCCATTGGACTGCACAGGGGTGAAGGCAAACAAAAGGACAGGTGTGAAGGGAAAAATGGAGGGTTTGAACATTGCGGTGGACGGGTATGAGGGCATGTGTAGCTTGTCTTAGAAATTGTCTAACTTGTTTAAGGTTGATTTAAGGTCCTTGGGCCCTTTTTTTAATAGTAGAGAAAATTACGTGTGTGAAACTTTAGCATCAATCAATCAGTCTTTTCTTTGCACATTGAAACATGGCCAGAGAATGCTGGCTGTAAGCATTTGGCCAGCTCCTCTTGAGACTCATGCTTTGTTTTTGTTCCAAGAAGAGCTTTCCTGTATTTCATAATTATTAGCCAAAGTTATGTGGGGCAGGGACCTTCCCTGGAGAAGGCCCTGGGATCAGTGCAGGCTTATAGACCCAGCACATCCATTGTTAGGAGGTGAAACATAAGCTGCACATCTAAGACTACCTGGCAATAGGGTTCTGTGTGGCTACATCATGGTAGTGCCCAGGAGAGAGACCCAGAGCAAGGAGCTCTCACACACAAACAGAGGGAGGACTCTCAGGTTCCAGACATGGAGGTGAGTACAGAGGGCTGTAACTGTAGATGGCTTTGTGTGTGATTCCCAGGATGTCCCTTCAGTTGGTCCAATCCCTGATATTTCTACTATGGTACGGTGTGGTACTGTGGCTACAACAATTTAGAAGATTCCTAGCTCCAAGATATGCTTTGGCTCCTCAACTTTTTATCAAGCGGGATCAGTCGATCAGTATAAAATGTACATTACAGTTTCAGCTTGGTGTTCTTATTTCGTGTACATCTACTGTACCTTTCTTAGTCTGCTGGAGGACCGAAGGTGGGGGTGTAGCCACCTTCATGGCCAGCCCATAGGCCCCTCTGAAGGAGTGGCTGTCACGCACAATAAAGCAGCCAGGCTCCTTGTCCTTCAGGACAGAAATGGCTGAGTGAAGAGAAACATAATGAGTGTTAAATTGCAAAAAGTTTCAGCTATTTTATTAATTTGGAACGAAAGACAGAAATTGGAATCCTACCTTGATCCCTTGATATGTCGGGCTTGTACCAGAATTTTGATGTGTCTTGAACAAATTTTACAGTCACCTGCTTGCTGGCCAGCACATCTGGAAAAGACATAAAATGATCAGTCAATATACCAAGCACCAAAACCACCATAGCAATATTCATTTGTTAGTGGTAAATCAAGCCATGTGACACACACACTTAGCTGTGGGATACACAGGATGGATTCATTGCTGGCTCAAGACTGCTAGCTTACCTGGCAGGGGTGATGCTGTGCCTGGCATCTGAGCTGAGAGGTCAGGCAAGACGTTGGGGAAGGGAATACTAAGGGAGCTCCCACTGTGGGGGCTTGAGAAGCCACTGAGGGCCGGAGAGGCTGTTCCCAGGGAATGCTCCCCATCTGACGCCCTCTTCTTTTCAGGCAAAAGTGGGGGCTGTGACTGGGGCTGCTGTGAGTGATTCTGTCCATCAATGGAGATCAGAAGATTCCTGTCCATGCTTCCATTTCCCAGGAGGGAGGAGGGGGGAGGCGGGCAGTCTGTGCCATAGCCCAGACCTGAGTCATCCTGCTCGTCAAAACTCTGAGCGGGACTATGGCTGAGGGCACAACGGGCCATGCGGCTTCGCTGGCTGCTTCGGGGAGAGCTGTGGGCATTGGGGGCAGGATGAGGGTAGGGGTGGGGCAGGGTTGGA
>OOFE01027702.1:4509-14864 GCA_900323365.1 Monocentris japonica | reverse complement strand
TTGTGGGTGGGTGTGTGTGTGGGGGGGGGGAGGGGGCCTTGTTCTTGAGGCCGACTGCTGACGGGAAGAAACTGTTTTTGTGACGTAAGGCCAGGCCTGCAAGTTGAGAGCTAAAAACTCGATCAAGTCAGCCAGTGGGCGTGGCTTCTGATTGACATTTTGGGCAGAAGTAACAAAAATTGCTTGCTGTAAACGATAAATGTCAGTTGAGTATTGTGAATGATGAATGGTAGACAGTAACAGAGACCAGTTGATTATCAAAGCAACACTGTTTCAAATAAAATGTCAATAAAGTTTATCAACTCAATTGACAATTTATCACTCTCCTTCAATTCACATACATTTCATCACTTTCATTATTAATTCGTAAGCATTTTCATCACTTCCCTTGAGGCCACTCTTCTGAAATGATAAATGGCAATTTTGTGTTGTGAATGATGAATGTAAGACGGGGAAAATGATGAAACGTGGCTCTGTTTTCATCATATCACGACTATTTTAATCAAATCGGCTTTAAATTAATCAAATCACTTGATAATTTATCACTATTTTTCATTTCACATCCATTTTTACCCCTCTATTTTTCAATTCACATGAATTTTCATCACCTCCATTTTTATCAATTCATTTTTGTTACTTCCACTGTAAGCTCTTTAGCAAGCACATTGTTAACAAAGCACAAAAGGCTACTGCCAGGTTAGCTATCATCGATTAGTATTACATTCAAAGCTTTCTTGGGACATGTGAGTCGATGGGATGTCCTCGGTGCTGATGTCAGATTCAACAAGACTGTTTCACACAGATGAGGTGTTATTATAATTGCTGTTCCCACTGTGATTAGTCGTGGTTTTCTTTCTCTCTCTCCCTCTGTGTGTTTATGTGTGCGTGCGCAAGTGTTTTTTTTTTTTTTTGCTTTAGAAAAACGTATACCTCATCTTCCTTTTTATTACAAGCATGGAAATATATACCATAAATTGTGTGTAGTAGTGCAGTTAAGTGCAGCATCTGTGTGCACGTGAGAACGTTTTGTTCAGAGAGGCGGTTTATTTGAAGAGGTTAGCGTTAGACCATTATGTAATGCACCAGAACACTACGATCTCACGTCACTGGATTCCCCGACGGTACATTTGAAATGCCTGGACAGCAAACATCCTTTGCAAAGTGAACACATTGTCCTCACCACCACACATTTGGTAGTAGTCACGTTTTTTGGCTTAGTGCCAACACGCTAGCCAATAAAGAATCAGGAAATGTTGGAAGTGGGTACTCTGCACAATACCACGCCCCCAACTACCAAGTATGTCAGGGTGGTGCTACAACGAATTAAGTGTCCCCGTGTATCTCCGCCTGCGTTCGTCTACCCGAGAACACTGTTGGTGGTGCTTGAGGACGGATTTTACAGTCGGTAATACTTAGATAAATACTTACTGTGGAACACTCACGGAGAAAAACTCAAATTGCAGCGGTTACTTTGTTGTCTCGCGCTCCGCCTGTGACCGAGCCGACGGGGGAGGAGCGGCGGATAGGTCTCGTGTACAGCATCGTGGAACACCCAGTTCTAGTGAACGTTAGCTTCGTAGCGAATCAACAACGGCACACCGAAGAACCAGACGCCGAGGACACTTCACCCGGCGGTGAGCGCTCTCGGGTTGGAAGACTGTATCGTTGGAAGGGTGCTAAGGACAGGGTGTGTATTTTCTTTTCTCGGTTTACCGTTTTTCTGGTTTATTTACGCGGTTAAAACCAGTCGTACTTAGCCATGTATCGTTGCCTTCAACGTCCTAGTTAACCAGACTGAAACGGATTGACGCTTCGTATAATTCGTCAGTGAGTTTGTTAGTTTATGTTAGTGTCAGTATGTAACGTCAGTGTGTCAGTTAACGTTAGCTTAGTTAGCGTGTTTGCTCTTAGCTAGGCCGTCGCGTCGTAGTTGTTGACTCCTTGTTGCCATGTCAGAGCATAGCCCCTTTTATTGTCAAGTCCAGATAGCTGTACATGCATCTAATAACAAGTTTGTGTCATACAAATCAGCACAACTCCCCCATTTTTATCAAGGGGAACCACTCAAAGTTGTTTGATTCCCCAGGCTCCATCTCGGGGATGCTGCTGTAACGTTGGATGTGTGAGTTTGAGGAGCCAAGGATAAAAGTACAACAGGAAACGAGATGAGCACCAAGAGGAAGGCGGAGGGTCACTCCGGGGCAACAAGCACACTGCGCACCAAGAAGTCTGGGGATTCCAGAGCAGATTCAGAGAGAGACTCCGGATTCTCAGGTTCGAGTTCAGTCTTGCTAGTCTTCAATGCATTAATAACACAGTAGCACATAAGGCAACCCCAGGTTCTTATCTTTCTCCCTGGCCTGTAGATGCGAGTTCAGAGCACATGAGCACAATGGACACCACAGACTCTCAGGACTCACCCCGCCCTGTTGTGCAGCAAGGGCCTCGGTGCTCCAGCTCGGGGCCCCAGCCCTCTCAGCTTACTGTGGTGGGAGGCTCCTACTCCAGTCTCTCCCCCATGATCATCATGAACAACGTCCTCCTCAAGCAGGTACGTGGCTGTTCCACACGAAAACCTTGCCCAATTGACGCAAAACTTTCAGGCAACAGCATGCCAGTCATAACAGGAAAGTGTCAGTCCAGTTTTATTGCTGCAGTGTTTAACTAAAATGCTATCTTCACATTCTCGTCGCAGCTGCCTGCAATGTGGCACATTCTAAAAAGGGACTGGCCATTCTCTATGTTGTCGAGGCTAGCGTAGAAGAAAGAAATCTATTCATATCTGCAACCTCAGATGTCATGAATGATGGTTTGGTTTGTACCATGACCATGTTTGGCTAGTATATAGCAAGCAGGTAGTGTAGAAACATAAACATGACCAGGATCTTGATATAAATTATAGGTTAATGTAAAAGAAGAAATGCACTAAATTTATGTGTCTCTAGTGGTTTATTGAGCAAGGTTTTGGCCACAACCAGTCTTGTCTGTCAGGCATACCTACCCGACACATGCATGCACGCCTGACAAAGACCAGTTTTGGTTGAAACATTGCTGAATAAACCACAGTGATGGTGTCAATCAAGTCTACGTATCGTTTTCATTTTCATTGATTAGTATATCGAACCATTTATTTTCTGTCATGGCAGAAAATGCCATGACTAATTGTTGCTGGGATTAGGCTCTGTGTCCAAGGCTAGGAGATATTTTGTCTTTATTTCTTACCATCTTTTTAGCATGAGTTCTAGTTATTTAACACAGAACAGATGTGTGGACCCATATCTTTAATCTCTGTATTTTTACTCTGTTGCCCTGACAGCCTGGAGACAATCCCCCTGCTTTGAAGCCCTGGAGATTTAGTCCTACTGTGGAGGTGGTTCAGCCAGTGGTCCAGCAGTCTCAGGTGGTCTTCCTCCAGCCTGTGGTCTCTCACCAAGCGTCCTCTGCCTCCAAAGAGGCCTCCTCAACACACCGACGCCCCAAGAAATATCTTCCAATTCTGAAGTCGTATCCCAAGATCGCACCGCATCCTGGAGACAGCTCCAGTTCCTCAGGGAGAGGGACTGCTTCCTCATCCTCCTCTTCTTCATCCTCTTCCTCAGGGTCAGAGAGAGGCAGCAGTTTGGCCTCCAGCCACCGGGTACGCCATCAGAAAGACAAGCAGCAGCGAAGTCTGTCTGGTGGTCCAAGTAACTCTGGGCGGACTACTCCGAGTCTTCCTGCTCCCCCCACCCCCATATCCCCTCTACTTCAGCACCGACTCACTCTCCCCTCAACAGAAACCAGTGCCAGCAGCAGTCCTGCCAGGGAGAGGCCCTTGCCAGCTGTCAGCCAGTCAGAGTTTTCCCCCTCCCCATCCCTCACTCCCTCAAACCACACCAATAGCTCCAAGAACAAGACACTCCCTGTCCCAAACCCCCAGGATGCCACCCAGGAGAGCAACTGGCAAGGTGAACTTAACTACACTGACAGTGACCCCGACACAAAGAGGAAGCGGTTCTGCAACACTTACAACATCCTGAGCAAATCTGGCCTTCTAGACATCACACTAAGAACCAAGGAGCTTCTCAGGCAGAACCGGCGCACCCAGAGTGACCTAGACCGACTGAAGGAGCACACCAACCTCTTCCTCCAGGCCCTGCAGAGCGGGGATGGCAGCGCCTGGGGCAAGTTGCAGGCTAGCCTCCAGGAAGAAGACGGGGAAAAAGAGAAGGAGAGAGGTGCCCTTTAAGATGCTCTTAAAGGCAGATTAGACCTAGACTAAGGCTAGATGGTAATCCTTTAGACTGAGATGAGGAAAGGAAGGGAAGGGTGGAGGGCACACAGAGACAGCTGGACAGGAAGTAATGTGGCCCTCAATACACCCGACCTCAGTCTCTCTCACAGTGTGCTGTGACCTATATTCTGGCTACCGTCTGCCTTAGCCCAAACAAGGCCAGAGCTTGATTTTCTGTCATACCCAGCCTGGCTAGATCTCTTCCACTGAAACTGCCTCTTTGCTGCACAGAAATCCTTTACTCAGTGGTAGTCACTGCCTGACATTTATCTCATCAATATGGCCTGACTACCCCAACAGATTTGTAAAGATGAGGCACAATGGGATTAACAGATCTGTACACATTCACATCATTTTAATCTGTGCAAGACGTGATATTTTTACTCTAACAAGTTTGTTATTTGCATCTAAAATTGAAAACAATTCATCAGCTGATACATATGACAACAGAATTTCTGATCTCAATACATGAACTGAAGTAGGCTTACAATTCTGTTACATCTGTAACTGTTTTGTGTCATTCATGGTAGCTCTCTAAGCTCTGGTGTGTTGATGCTGAGGTGTTGCCTAGCTAACATCCATTTAATAGTTGATGTAGATCCCTGACAAGTGGTCTTTTAAAAATGTAATCTAATGACAAAGTATGCTCAGAATCTAAATGACAAAATTTTTTTTTTTTTTACTTCTATGATTATCAGGCTTATGAAAATATTTTCATGCCACACTGAATGTGTTCAGGACCTCTTGCCTATCTGCATCTTTAAACAGAAACATGTGCCTGAAGTGTCTTGAGTTGCTACTGTATTTTGAAACTTCATTTGTAAGATTTGGCACAGTTTGTTGACACCTTCGGTCTTAGCATTCCCATCATGTTGATGGCAGCTGTAATACTCTTAACAGTCATTCAGGTGCTTCCCAGGCAGGTAACATTCAAGTGTGGACTGTGCTTCCTATAGCTCATAATAGTCATTATTTATTAATGGCCTAATGTGTGTTGTAGCATTTGTTTTTTTTTGTGTTTTTGTTTTTATATCTGGGAATATAATTGAACGAGTCAATATTGCCTAGCTTTGGTTTTCCTCTGTTTTGCAATTCTAAACTTCATGAACCTAATGGGAGTTTTCTTAAATAAACTTGAACAAGACACTCAATGAAAAACAACCATTAAGACAATTCCATTTGTCAAAAACAGCAATGGTGCATCAGCTTAGGGGCACATTAGTTAAAGAGTTTGGGCAAAGACATTTTTCATGTGTCATGTTTTTGTGTCCGTGGAATTAATGGCCTTAGTATCCAAACCTCATGTATGTTCAAACAATGTCTGCACTGAAACATTCAGAGTAGCACCGAAGCATTTTTTTTTTTTTTTACTTTTTTACTTCAAGGCAGCTATGGCAGCTCATTTGAAACAATCTGCATCTGTCTTTTTGTTGTCAATCTAGTTATAGTGCATTGTGAGGCATCATAAGCACATTATAAGTGTATATGTGCTATTCATTATAAAGATGTGTAAAATTGACAATTGTGCTGTTATGTGACATTGTTACGAGCAAGTTTCCCCAGAACACATTCAACCCCTAGTCTTGGCACATTGTGTGTAACTAGAGCATAATGTATCACATGATTACAATGCACTCAATGTGCTTATGATGACTCAAAATGGCTTATGAGGAACATCTCAAGTAAGGGTTGATTTATATCATACTTTTGCAGTCTTTAGCCATGTGCATCTGAATATAAATCTCGTTTGCTGTTCAAAGCAAAGGTTTGAATTGCCACAAGATAATTTGCAAACACATCTGGGATCAGTTCATAAGATAAACCACATTATGAGACTAGTCATGAGGATATGATATGTGATATGATATGTCATTGTAATAGACTAATATGTTTTATATAAGGCCTTATTGAGACGCCTGGTATTTCGTGGTGATCGAGATTTTTCCTCTATGTACAGTACAGCTCATACGGACATACTGTTAGATGCAAGACTACAGGCAGTACTTGGCCTAGAAAAAAAGCGATGCCATTGTGTTTGTGCCTCAGTTTTTTACCGTTATCATTTATCTTTTAAGCGCTGGGACCTGGCCAATATGTTTGATTTTTTTGTTTTGTTTTTTTTGGTCCAGTGTCGAAAACTGGGGAAGAAAATGAATACCCAATACATCTGCTAAATTATTATAACCCCTCTTAGTTCTAAAACACGTTCTGGAAATTAATTTTAAAATGTTCTTTCTTCTCCAATGTTTAGTGTACCGTAAGCGTGAAAAGTCAGTGTATTATTGGTTGATACTGTGGGCACACTGATATATTGGTCGGGCCCATCTTCACAGTCATGAGCTTACCATTGGGTTATACCATAGTATGTTTATTTATTAGGCAGTAGCTACCATCAACTCTGTAACCTGAGATGAGGTTTTGTCTGCATGGATCCACATTGCTGTATTAAACTTCCTGGGATCCTATCCATACATATTCAAGTTATACTATTATTTTTTTTTATTATTTAAGAGCAGAGCAACTGAACTGTATAACTCTGTTGGTCCTAGAATACATTTTTCATGCGGTCTCCTGGACTGTAGTTGTAGTTGTGACATGTTCATGTTACGTGACCACTACTTTCTGTCCATTAGTAAATGCTGTCATATTCAGAGGAAATTAATTGAAATGGAGGAAAGGCATAGTTGAATATGTACTGCATTTACTTGTACTACAATGTTAATCTTATGGCACACTGGAGTTTGAGTCGCTTATCTAAATGTTGGCAGCTGTTTTTTGTTATTATTTTATCAGTGTTTCAGTAGTGCACCAGCAGTAGTGATAAATAACATGAGCATTAGCCCAAATACATGATTGTACACCCATTTATTTAATGATAATCTTAATTCTTTACATTATGGTTGTGATGGCAAACAGGTTCTGACCTGCTAGTTAACTTTTGGCTGTGGCTGGTAGGTCTGTCAGTTGAATTATACAGATTTAACACAGTTTGGCTTGCTGGCAATCAGTCCTCTATTCTAAAACCATGTAGGTTGGTAAATAAGATAGCTGGCAAAGGTCTACTTGTCATTGTGGTGGATTTATAAAAAAAGTTAGTTTCATGTCCTAACAGTAAACCTCTGAGAACATTGACATCTTGTGAACGCTTTAGCTTTACCAATCAAAGACCATTAAAGGAAGATTAAGAACGGATGGTTTGGTGTAAGGTGCTTTAAGGCACTCTGTACATTTCTAGTGAGAGAGTCCTTGCTTGTATAATAAATGTCATTCCAAAGAACTTTTTTTGTGGTTGGATGTGATTATTATCTCATGATTACCTCAGTTTTACAGTAAGATATATCCAAATTAATGGGATTATCTGACATAAATTCACTGAAGTGAATTGTTAGGATACATAGTGGCAGAAATTAAGGTTTTTAAAAAGCTTTCAACTTCACATAGAGATGAAGACTAAAATATTGTCTTAATTCAGATTTTTGCAACAATGAAGTTCAATCTAATTATTGTTCTTTATCCCACCCACCCTCCTGGCAATTAAAAAGTAGACAATACATCCAATTTTATACTGTGTATAATGTTCCTGGGCTGCCAACATTTAAAGAGAAGTCTTGTGGAACTGACCACTGCTTGGAACTAAAGCCAGACTTGCTGGAGCCTAGTGGTCAACAGTCTTTCACCACTAGATGGCACTGATGTTACAGTGTCAAATTGTGCAACTCAAACGCGGAAGCGGTTCAAAAGTGTTCCATGAGGGTCCCCGTAGCACAATATTGCTGCTGGTGTTTTGACATAGTTCTCCATTGTATCTTCAGTTTATACAACAATAAGGTAAACAATTCAATTTTAACAATTTATGAACGACGTAGATTAGTATAATGGTAATCCCATACATACGCAATTAGTGTCAGCGGCCACATTATGGGCTTTGACACCGAGTAGCTAACATCTGGCTGGTTAGCTAGCCAGCGACCATCAACAACAAACTCACAGGCTACTTTGGTAGCTAACCAAGCTAGCTAAGTTAACTAGAGAGAATTTCATGTATAGCATCCCCAGCAATGTTTAGACTGTGAGCGATGATAAAGACTGGCGTTAAAGTCAACCTTTAGTCACACAGTTACATAGCTTGGGCGGCCAATTTTCGGCCAGTAAGTTAACTTTGTAGTAGCGTTAGCTAATTATGTTAGCTAGCAAAGGCTAGACATTTGCCTTTACCTTTTGACGTTTTTGTCCTATTTTGTTTGAATGTAGACCTCGCGTGATGGTTTTGAGTCAGAGATGACTCTCGCCCTAAACATATAACCAACTGAGAATCTCACAATTAGCCGGTCAATTTTGGGTAAGTGGTAACTTACTTTTATACTTCTGAGACCTTAGCCCTTAAGGTTTCTATGAGAAGTGCTGAAAATTGTTCTGCCTGGTTACAATTTCTCATCTTATTGTACAGATTTTCACAAAGTGTGACCCATGCTTTCTGATGAGCTTGACTCCAAACCTGAGGTAACCTTCCTAAATCCTATTCACACTACAACCTTGTTGTTGAGGCAGAATACTGTGTTACTCATTTCTGACTTGGATTCTAATATTCAATAAGTACTTTTCTTCCCAGCCTGTCGTCTCTGACCTCACCAGTGTTATGCTCTCTCTCTCCATTTCTCTAATCAGCTGCTGGTGCAGTTTGTACAGAACGCATCCATCCCATTGGTGCAGGGGCTGGAGGACTCCGAGTCTAAGCATCCCTGCCTGCCTCTGCTGGCACCAACTGAGAGCTCACTATGCAGCCCACTGGAGCTGACAGGTCAGCAGTCACTCACAGCTTTAAGCTCCTATCCTTTTATGTTCTGTAGGGCACAATACTAATATGGCTAATCAGGACTTACTCGTTATCTGTGTTACTAAACTTTACACAAAATAACACCTCGTTATTTCTTTTTGTCAGCATGTTGCAGACAAGATAGTTTACTCTTTTTAAATGTATAACACACAGATTATTTTTGGCAAAAGGACTCAATTGTGCACAGATTGAATATTTCACTGCACTTGTAAGATCTCTATTCCCTAGAGGTTTGGACTGGTATTGGTTCTTGTGCATTGCATTCAAGCGTATGTGTCTTAAATTAAACTTTGGCAAGCGCCATCTGACTGCTGTGGCAAAGTGGTTATTGACTCCAGTTCCAGCCCTCTGTTTAGATATGTGCCTCACTTTTATTTAGTGATTCAATAGAAGGATAAAAGTCCCCAGTGACGCATTTAATGTCATCGCCTTTGATAATGTTTAATGTCTGCTGTGTGATTTGTTATCTGGCATCAGTCCACCTGGAACAATTCCTGGTCCATATAAATGCATTTGGAATGAGAAGTTAATGCAGATTTGATGGTGCAGATACAACTATTCATAGATATTGAATGCTCACACATGTGCTATGTATGATATACTGTCTGTTATATGCCTTGCATTGTTTGTGAGGTCCTGTTGTCCTTGTACCATATGTCATAGGTCTCTGCAAAAAATGCCACCAAGGCAAATCCTGTATTTTTGTACCTGGCAAATAAAGTGAACCTGATTCTGATTATTTGATGGAATTAATTTGTGTTTAAGTTTGATCCAGGACACAACTCACCATTACATGCTACTAACAAAGTCTGATATCCTCCTCAGATGCTGGCCTCAGCCATGAGCCAGAGAGTTCTCCATCCCTGTCAGATTTTGGGGGTGCTTCAGAGCGAAGTTCCCTAGTGGTCCAGACACACTCCCACCCCCGGGGCTCCCCCAGCCCCCCGCCTATCCTCCATGACCTACAACAGTCAGACAGCACCTCGTATGTCCTACTGAACCTTGCTAAAGGTAAAGGGACACCAGATTGCACACCTTCAACTGTCCACACATACACCCTCTGTGCCGGTCATGTCTGTCGTGTTCTCAGACTGCATACTGTCTGACACTGAATGAGCAGTGTTAAGGATATAAAGGACCTTTTCTCTATTGTTCTGCTATAATTATATCCTTTGTGGAGATGGATTGTTTTTTTTTTGCATGTCTGTGTGATTTTTTTTTTTTTTTTTTTTTTTTTTTTTTTTCCCT
>OOFE01027700.1:0-19933 GCA_900323365.1 Monocentris japonica | reverse complement strand
ATGGGAAGAAGAGAAAGAGGAGAGGGAGGGCGATGAGCAAGAGGAGGAGAGGGAGGAGGAGGAAAAGAGGGAGGAGGCAGTGCAGAGGGAGGGCAGGGAGCAGGGGGAGGAGAGGCAGGAGCAACAAATGGAGGCAGAAAAAGGTATGAGGAGCAGGGAGGGAATATGGGAGTTCGAGGGGAAGAAGGAAGAAGAGGGGAGTAAGGCAGAGTTGTGATATGAGGGAGAACAGGAGCAACAGGGAGGAGGTAAATAGGAGGATTTGGAGGGAGGGATGGAAAATGAAAGGAAGGGGAGGGACGACAGGGAGTAGAGGAAGAAGAGATTGAAGAAAAGAAGGTGGTGGAGGGGTAGGGGAGGCAACAGATGGAGAGAGAGGAGAGGGGAGGAGGGACGGCAGACTGGCAAGTTTGAGGACTCAGCGGGAATGGAGGAGACTTAAGACGTTTTGGAGCTACTACAACCATCACAGTTCACAAGAGGGAAAAACAAAACACGCAAAGAACAACTGTTAGACAAGACTTGGATGGGAGGATAAAAACAGCAAGTGAAAACTGGACAGATGAAGGCAGAGTCAATGGAATCGAATGGTTAGTTTAGAAGCTGCAGAAGCTAAGGTATAGCACATCAGTCTCATACATAACTGTTAGTGCATCATTACCATTATTGATTACTCAATAATCAATGACCAGCTGTTTGATTATTTGTAATGTGCCAGCCCAATAAATGTGTGGGATGTGGGATGTGGGAAGGGGGAGCAGCTGAGACCCAAGAGAACTCTAGCTTGATAAGCAAGAGCAGACTCTCTTAGTCATTTGCATTGGTACCCTTTCAAATTGCTGGAACGGCAACATCCATGAAAAATGCAGCACACTAAATAATTCTCAGAATGACTTCTTTCAATTATATATTTTTTTACATTTTCATTAGGAAAGTAAAAACATCGGGGCAAATATCACAGTGTGGCTTTGTCAAATTCAGTCATCCTAGAAATCTGTGTGAAAGTTGTTCATTTTTCATGGAGAAAGTGAGCCATGGTAACTGGGGATGTTGAGGGGGCCACATGGTTGGCCTGGTGTCTTTTGTGGGAGAAGATGCAGCTAATTAACCAGATGCAATGCGTTTGCCTGTTAGATAGCTGTAGGGGCCAGCCAGTTGGTACAGAAATAGGCAGAACTTCAGCAGAATAAGCCTGAGGTTGTTACAAACTGTGGGGGATAGTAACCAATTAGCAGCCCTTAGAGCTGACAGGGGGGGTTGTTTTACTTCCACACTCTTGCTCTAGTCAGCCTGAGTTTACTACTCAGCAGAGGGGACAAGGGAGAGCAAGAAGCAAGGGGTATGCTGGTCTTAGAGCAGAAGCTACGATGAGTTGGATCCAAAAGCAGTCATTCATAATAAGCTGGTAAAGTTAGCAGAGGTTAGCCTTTAGTGGAAATTAGCTGGTTAGTAGCACGTAGAGCTGTCAGGGGAGGTTACTGTAGGAGTTAGCCACTCAGCAGCAAGGAGAGGAGAGAGGAGGAGACAGGGAGTCTGCTGGTCTCAAAGCAGGAGAAGCTACGGTGCAGCATAGAGGCTGGGAGGCTCGGAGGAACCCAGTAGATGACAGGTATAGTACAGCTAACAGCAGTGAGACAGAAGCAGAACTATACACTGTACACTTTTGAAGAGGGTGCATTATTTTCAACTCATCTGTGAGTGTCAATTGGGACACCGTGCATCTTGTATTTTTTTTAACACGTTGCTATTTAGACCTGTTATACTTAAAACTAACTCAAGATTTGTTGTCCCAAACTACACTCACAGATGTATTTAAAATTATCCATCCCTTTTAAAAGTGTTAAGAGTGTATTGTCATAAGCCAACAACATTAAAATAGGCAGCCATTGACACAAAGCCATTGCCATGCCATCTATCAATCTATCTATCTGTCAATTGTACAGTCACAATGAGGGTCATTTGAGACATCTGTCTGTAAGTCTGCCTGGCTAAGACTGTATTCTATAGATTCAACTACTAATGACTAGCTACATTGATTTGTGTTGTCAAAAAGCATCTGGGCTGTGGGATCCTCGTTGTCTCCATGTGAATATTTCAAGAATATGTTTGAATATATAAGATTATGAGAAGAATGTGTTGAGTGAGCCTTGGTCCCAGAGTGAGGAACACAAAAAAACATGTCTTCAAAACCTGTAACCTGTTTTTTAAACTTCTGGGACAAAGGGTACATTTTAATGCAAGGTCTGAAATGGCCCTCATTGGGTCTATCATAACCAGAGAATGGTAGTAGCTACCACAGTACATTTTAATTTGAGACAGAGTGAGAGAGAAAGAAAGAAAGAAAGGAAGAAAGGAAGAAAGAAACAGAAAGAAAGAAAAAAGACAGAAAAAAGAAAGAAAGAAAGGCATTGGCCATACTGCTTAAAGCAAACATGCCATTATTGTATATTGGTTGTTATAATTATGTTTTCATGTATTTTAGAATTACATTCGACACAAATTGATAAACAGAGATGTGTTAGGTGTTAAGACAGTTTTTTAAACTGGCATACACATAAACATAACTATTGTTGAGCCAAACTATGAACCAACGCCCTAACCCATCTGAAGTACGTGTCTCATTCATTATCTCATCAAATCAACAAAATTATCAGATGGGACAGAGTCCTGATTCATTAGGCTTACATTTGCTGAAGCTTCATGCTTTTGTACATTTTACACATATAAAAACAGTCACACATATTTGCTCTAAATGTCTCATGGCCCCAAAATGGTATAGGTTCTCCTACTGTGTTATGCATTCAGTTAAAATCAATAATGTTGGATGTAATCATAATACAACTTAGGGGTCTGTGAAATCTACTGATAAATATTTTTTCACTTTTTGCCATTAACGTTCCAAAGACTAAGAGTGCTACAAATGAATTGCGCTGCCCCATGTTGGAAAACAAGTGGGCCGACTGGGGTGAATGCTTCATGCGGGATGATAAAGATGATTCAGTCTAATATTGTTAATGCCTGTTGGTCCATTAACTGATATCGTTTCAGTGAACCTACTGGTACATTGACTCATTTCGGCTGAACAAGCCTTGTTCGTTCATTAACGTCTGCTGTTGCGTCACGCCTCATTGGTTCTGTATTTGTGTACACAAACAGGTCTATCGATCTGGCTGAGAGAGGAGGTAAAGAAGGGTGAAGGGATAGACTGAGAGATAGACTGAGAGAGTTCAGCTAGGGTGGGCTACACTTTACCATCGGACTGATCCAGGAATACTGCGTTATCATCGGCAAAACACCGTGTGCCTGAAATGTTACCATAGTCAAATATGGGCCCTTCCAGCAAAGTCACAATATCCAACCGATTGATCTTAGTCAGCACTGCAGTTAAGGCATCCGCTACAGAGGGAGAGAGACAAAGAGAGAGAGAGAGAAATTATATTGACAAGATCTGCTGAACTATTTCACATTTCTTGAAAACATAGAGTTGAACAATGTTGTACAATATGTCACTATATCACAAAAAAACATATTATTGTCAGTTATATAAGTCATTTTTAAATAAAATGCTTATCCAAATAGCTACCTAATACCTTTTAGTCATGAATTTGAACACACACACACACACACACACACACACACACTTACGCACTACTTACTTGTGGCATTTTTACCATCCCTGTGTACCCATTTCTTTAGGAGCATGAAGCTTTGTGCTGTCAGGGAGTTGGGGTTCTCCACTCTGATGTGGTTGATCTCATCCACAGAGAAATCCAGCTCCCTGGCCAGCTCTGCAACAGCATGAAACAACACATAAACATAAACATAACATATAAACATGTGCAGCAATGCAGAAAAATAGTAAACATACTCAGATCGCAAAACTCTACAAGGTGGGGGGATGTAGCATGAGTACTCTAAATGAGATTTCAGATTTGCAGGGATTATGGAGCATAGTGACTGACATTTACCTTGAAACTGATCAGTTATTGTTGAATTTATATGCCATATTTAATTGTTTGTGAAACAAAAAGTTTAAGACAGAACGTTATCGATGAAACTTCAAGATGTCACCATGTCAATAAATTTACTTTAATTTATTTGCTTATTGTTTGTGCTCGTTACCGAAACGACAGCAACTGCTGAGCAATGTAGGGCAAACAGAGTCTGCAGGCTCTCTGGCTATAAATTTAAACCATGGGAGCATAATGTGCACCAAATCTACTTGTTCACTGCAGCTCTGCAACAGGAGCACACATTAAATATGGATTAGATTCCTTTCCTTTATTGCACACTAACACATACTCACTGCACTGGACAGACAGGCACTCAACTAACATTATTCATACTCGTACAACCATAGCGGTGGGTGGGCATTAAGATGGATGCCTGTTTGTGCACACACAATTAAGGGCATGCACGCATGCACACACACGCACAGGCAGTACTGCAGTGCAGGCGGACAGGGTTGGGCACACTGCAGAGGCCACACCCTTATCACTGATCAAGTACACCACGATGTAACATCCTCTCTTTATTTGTCTTACACATACACACTCACACACAAACAGAAAGGCAAGACTATATAAACAAAGACACACAGAATACAATTTGTGGCAATACACATTTTACGGGTATCCTGACATTCTCATACATACTCTGCTCTGCTCACAATCCAACTTAATTTAACTGTGTTTAAATATTACAAATTCACTTTGAATATGTTGGTAGGTTATAAAACAAACCATACAGTAAACAGTACTATGACATGTTGTATGTTGACATAAGTTGGGTGATCCGGGATTTTAGAATGATTATATATTATGTTATATGTGTATTTATGCATTTACATGTTTTATATATTATATATATATCGATATATATATAGAATTTGATCATGATGTATGTGAATATAAAGGCCACTGCAGTACTACTCAGTAAAGAAGTCATTGTACTGTATGTCCACTAGATGGCAACAAACATTATAAAACTAATGCTATTCATACAATTCCACCTACCAGGGCTGGGCTCAGTTCATTTGGGTGGATTTTCTTCAAAATTCAAACTTTTTTGCAAGAGAAGGGTATCATATCCAACCTATTGGGAACTGAATGAATACTCTATCATAGGCAAATGAGTTGCAGTGATTCCAGCCCTGCAGCTATGTCTCCATGTCTTATCCATCTCCATGATACATGTTGTATGCTTGCACACTTTATGCTTTTATGTGGGTGAGTCATGGTGTGTGTGTGTGTGTGTGTGTATATGTGTGTGTTTATGTGTGTGTAGACTCACCAGTCCAGCTGAGTCCCAGGTGATCGGCCACTATTGCCATGCGGAGGTCTGTTCTCTCACAGGGACTCTGAGGGCCTGTGGTTCAGAGGACAGTGAGGAAGCAAGGAGGGGCACGGCACAAGCTATTAACATATACGATATTACGACAACCACCATAGTCAAAACTTTAAATATGGATTGCTTTCACTTGTGTCATTTCACATCCCCAAATGAATTAAACATGGTGCTTACTAAGAGAAACACAAAATGGCTGCCATAAAATGGCCGTAGAGGGGAGCAATGACATCAAACGAAAGAACGTGATTGGGATTGTGAACTGAAAGTTAGTCAGTTTTAGGCTGTTGACAATATTTGAATATGGCTTGATATGGGGGCCAACAATGACCACATAATCAAAAGAGCCTGACAGTCTATGCCTCAAATTCATCTTTTGATGTGATATTCATATTATACACTGTACTATAGATGAGCCAACAAACAAAAAAGACGAACTTCAGCTCACTGTCCCAGGAATTGCCTCTGAAACACTCCTGTTCTGGCCAGACTCTCCCCATTGATTCAGTCAAGTTTGGATAATAGCCACTTAACGAAGGTTCACAGTGGACATATGTGAGTAAAGGCCCATAAGGCTAGAAGCATGAGGCTTCTTGAAAAAAAGAGTTGTGATTAGGGAAGAAATTTAAGGATTGGGGACACAAGAGCTACTTAGCTGCTATCTCCACACCATCTCTACTAGACTGCATTCAACTCTGGCAAAGACAATTTTGCACTAGACACAGGCAGAGAAAATAATAACCAAGGGCTATCAGGTTAAATGTCTGCTCTAGGTAAACATGAAACACTATTACAATCAGATTTGAGTATCTCACTCATGCCCTTCAAGTATGAGTGAGTATCTCACTTATACTTGTAGGGCAGCACTATTATGCTATATAGCAAATGAACCAGATAGCAGATGATACAATTTAGAATCATGAGGATCTGTGAGGCCAGAAAAGGGAAAACAAAATACACACTAACAGACTATACACTTACACACTAAAATATTAGTAGTAGTAGTAGTAAGAGTAATAAGAGTTTAAGTGTTTTGTGTCGGATCATTCACAATAAACATTCTACCATCAGGCAACAACCCGCCCCAACTGATAAAGACAATTCATTACTTCAACTTGAAACCACAAGTAGTACAACTTCACTGGGTATTCCAACAAGAGATTAACCACTGAAGATCATAATTTTAAATTGAATTGAAACACCCTGTGCAGCTGGCATGCACATGATTATCAAGTTTAGCCAATGAACAGTTTTCACAGTGTTCAAAGTACCACCAGGTAAAATTTACAAACCAGGCAAGCAGACCAGAGCAAGCACAAGTTCACATTTCTAACACGCTCTGACACATTTGTTTACATCTAAGACTCTATAATGCCTACAGTAAGTTGAGTGGTGTGTTGTGTGTGATGTGGTGTTTGACAGTCAGAGTTGCAAGGCTAAGTTGTCTCTTCAGTGTGGAATGAAACTGGCCATGCGTGAAACTGTGGCAGCCTGTGAGACCCCAGAATAGTTATAGAGGGAGTGAGATCCAATTTCTATCTCTTCCGACAAAATGATTATATTAAAGATTTGATCAAACTGATCTGAGGATTGCTGTCTCACTCACTGGCAGTGATTGCTGATATTACCAAAATGATATTGGTATCTTTTGCTACAGTCGGACTAGTCTGTTTGTTGTACAGCTCTCACTAGTTGGTTGTTATTAAGCTATTTACTGTCACCCCTTTCGCTAGCAGTATTTTAACATGGATTTTACCCTACCTGACACCATGCGATTTAAAAAAAAACAAAAAAACTTTCTCCTGCTTATTCCAGGGACAGATTTTGTTTATTGTTGATTCTACTATAAATTTCCCACTCTGCACCCTTGAGCTTAATCTCTATATCTAATTCAGACAGCACAGGATAGAGATGACGAAAATGACAGGAAGAAGAAGTAACAGCTACACTTAAAACATCACACCACAAAGCATCCACAACAGCTACATGCATCTCATATAGAAAGATAGATAAAGATTAACAAGTGTTTAGAAAGAGTTTACAAACTAGTCTCGTTCTCCATGACAGGAGCCATGATTGGCTGATCAACCTGACTCCCTTCCTCCTCCTTCTGCTCCTGCTCCTTCCCTCCAAGTGTCCGCCTACTCTTCCTCCTGCTCCTCCTCATCCTCTCACTGCCGGCCTGCTCAACCTCAGCTCTCACACCTCTAGCGGACCGTGTTGGTGTGGTGATGGTGGTGGAGGTGGAGGTGGGGGAAGAGCGGAAACTTCTAGAAGCTCGGGAAGTTCTAGAAGCTTCTGTCAATGAAGTGTTCCTGGATGTGCTGAGGCTGCAGCTGCTGCTTTCTTCATCCTCATTGGGCAGTTTTTTCCCCTCTACCTTTGTCTCTCCCACGTTGGGGAGGATTTGGTCCAAAGGTTTGGCTACCTGGCTACTGACGGATTTAGTTTTAAAGTTTTCTGAGACCATGGCGCTGTTTCTTTTCCCTGTCTGAGTGGTACTACACCTACCTGCGCTTTTCACTAACTTGTGGCTGGATTTGATGCTAGAGCTGTCTTTTATTTGTTGTCTATTATTGCGGGAAGTTTTAGTGCTTCCATCAATGACTGCAGACCTAGTCCCAGCCTGTTTATGTTCTGAAACAAAGGAAGAGCAATTCTTTGCCTTCATCACTGGGATTCTAGATTTAGGTAATAAATTATCAAAAGGGTCTGATCTTTCCCTGACTACATGCCTTGCATGTTTCCTAACAAGTGGTTTATTAACATTTTCTTTTGCCTTGTGTTTCTCTGTTGGATGATTTTCAATGCATAGTTTGTAGCTAGGCGCCCTCACTGGTAACCTGGACTTGCATATCTGGCTTTTGACCTCTTTGGCTCCTGTGCTTGTTATTGCTGCAATGGGAACAACCCTATCTTCCCTGCTGTTCTCCTCTAGCTGGCTGAATGCTGCTTCTACCCTGCTGACCTGCTGCAGAATAGGCTCTGAAGAGGACAGCAAATTGAACACAATACTGCCAGGCTGAATGAAGTTTGCATGGACGTTATGGGAGTCAAGGTTGTTGCTGTTGCTATTGTTATTGCTTTTCCCTGTTTGGGGATTACTGTTCTGCTGTGAAGATGTGGAAGAAGAGGAGTCTGTGCTTTGGTAATATGTGTTCTGGATTTCTCTTGTCCAATCTGGAAAGTCCCTCTGTTCTGATGTGCCTGATGGGATTCTGGTATTTGAAAAGGAATTAGAACAGTAATCTGTCATGTCCGATGTTCTAGAATTGGAATAATCTGAATAGAATGTGGCTACAGAATAAGAATTATCTACAGTTATTCCTGAGGTTATGTAATTAGAATTATCAAAAGTGCCTGGTGTTCTACTAGAACTGCTGTCAGAATCCTTCAAATCAGGATTTTTTTCAGATGACAACTTGAATCCTATTCTAAAAGTGGAGAATTTAGACTCATTGCTTAACGTTGAGTCTCTACATATATCGTTACTGCCAGCCCCATTTGATCTGTCAAGTCGGACAGTAGTAGTCTGAATGGAGACCTGAGGGGCTGTTATGGTATCTGTAGGAGTCTGTGTGCTTGTGTGATTCCTCTGTGTCTGATGTGAGGAGGCTTCTACCTCTGAGTCCCTGACCCTGTACCTGCCCGCTGAATGATAATGCTCACCAATCTGAAAAAATTGGAGCCTCTCCTCCACCATGTCCCTCTTGCTCATGTCAATCGCACCACTGCGTGTCATCTCAAACATCTTCCCTTCATGGAAGGGGAATGGGTTTGGCTCGCTCGTCGGCGTGCTATCGTCCGTTGGTGTTCGGGCTGGGGTAGTGTCTGGCGTTGTGGCCTGAGACTGGTCATCGACTGCCAGTCCAAACGGCTTAGGCTCGCCATTGCTGTCCTGTGTCCCTGCCATGTCAATGACCTCTTCCTCCCCACCTTTACTGGGCCAGGGATCAAAGTCCAGACCTTTAGTGGCCACAGTCTTAAAAGGAGAGTTAAACTCCTCTTCTAGTTTATAACTAAAATAAGTATCTGAGAATCCCTCTTTATCTGAGGGTTTTTGCTCCTGGTTTTTAACTCCATCTTTAATAACACCCTCAGGTTTTCCACCATCTGAGGGGGAATCTATTTTGGAAGTAGCCTTTTGGCATTCCTCAGGGGTTTTCTCCTCTTCGATAACTTCCAGTTTGGTCTGGGGGAAAGAGCGGTCAGAGGACCTGAAAGTGTCTGATGCCCAGACATCTCTCCTGCTGTCGGGAAGGCCAAACAGCCTTGAATCTGCCTGCTCACACAGGCCATCATCCTCATCCTGAAGCTCATATCCGTCTAGGGAGTCTATCTCTGTCGCATCCGTGTCATGAGAGAATTCAGCTGTTGTGGCTATAGAACAGTCTGTTATTGACTGGTCATTTCCGTTTTGTTCATAGTCATAATCCTCTCCTTTGCCATTAGAACCTTTAGAACCATTGCAACCGTTGAAAACATTGGAGCCATTGGTTCCGCCATGAGGGTCTTTATTGTTTCCGTTCTTGTCGTGTTTTTTAGGTTTCGATCCCTTCTCCTTCCTCTCCTCTTCAGAGTCATTGAAAGTGAATTTCTTACAGGAGATTGGCTGGAAGACTGACCCCTCCTCTTCATCCTCTTCCCCATTTGATTGACTGTCATCTGTCCCTGGGGGTACAGGGGAGGGGGGCTGAATGCGTATGATTGGCTCGGTCAGCAGATGCTTATCATGTTCTTCCTGTAAATTCACCTCCATCATCTCAGTCTCAGTCTCTGAAGAAGCGCAGGAACCTTTCCTCTCTGGGTCTGATTGTTCTGAGGCAGAGTCCAGAGGAGGAGGAGGAGGGAACTCAATATATGCAACACCTTTGTCTTTAGAGGCAGCTTGCTGCTCCTGCTCTGTTGTTTCATCCTGACCGATGTTAACTGTTGTTTCCTGCTGGTTGAAATTAGTTTTTAATTCCTGTTGGTTATCATTGATTTTTGTTTCCTGCTGATTAGCATTAGTGAGGTTTGCTTGGATGGCATTAACTATTGTTCTGCTGCCTGGTCTTTCTGGTAGGGCCTCTTTAAAAGAAAAACTACCTTTCCCTTGGTCATCTTCCTCTGATTCCTCAGATAACTCCATGATGGGACTGGGGTTCCCTGGCATGAAGCCCACAAAGCCATCGGGGGTCCTGGACGTGAGCTCATAGCTGACCTCCTCAGAGCTGGGTGTCTCTGGTGTAAGGGGGCTTTTCCCTGAGCTGTCTATGAATGAGACCTGTTCTAGTGTGTCATCGTCTGGGCTTATGGGGCTAAGTGCTGAGCTGGATTTCTGTTTGACTGTGTACAGTGTCCCCCTGGCCTCCCTCTCTGCCTGCCTGCCCACCTGGACACTAACATAAACAGGTAGTGTTTTGATGCCCTTGAAGTTCTCTTTGGTTGTTGTAGCAACTGGAGAGGTTATGACTTTCTCCAGTGTTTCTCTAGGGCTGGGGAGGTTATTGGAGTTAGAATCTTTGGGTGCATTATCTAGTATTTCAAAGGTTTTGTTTGTCAGATTTTGATCTGTTTTTGTTGAGATTGTCTCAGGGTTAGTCTGTATTTTGTTCTTAGATAATGTAGGGATCTGTGAAGGTTTAGTTACTGTCTGTTTATTTGGGATGCCATTATCAATGGGAAAAGGTGCTGTCCTTACAGGAATTTGAGATTCTGCCTTTTTTCTAAGGTTTTTGTTTACTGGTTCTTCATTGTCTTTTCTGGACACTTCAGGTATCATTACTTTGGAGGCAGGTTCACTTTTTGTGGCTTGATGGTATTTTTCAGCATCACTATCTTTCTCTATGGTAGTCTCATGGATGGCAGTTGGAGATGTTTGAACTTTTTGACCTTTATTGCTTTCTTTAATTTCCTGAGTAACAGTGATATTGATATCTTTCCCTTTATTCTTTGCTTTGTCAGTTTCACTCAATTGTTTTTGGAGGGAGGCCTCTGGAATGTTTCTGTTTGACAGCTTGTCTCCCATATGCTTTGGGGCCTGAGATGTTGATGTCAAAGCTGATTTACTGGTACCTGTGGCAGCTCCTTTGTCTTTCTCAACATCCTTTTTTGGCCCTCCTTCCTCAAAGGCTTCAGATACTTTTGATGTTTTTCCTCCTGCAAAAAACTGATAAACAGGGAGTTTACTTTCCTGTAGTTTTTTTATTGAAGGTTTTGGTTGCACTGGTGGAGGAATTTTTGTTGGACTAGATTGACTTTGTTTCTGGGCTTCAGATTCAAACTTCATCCTCACAGAGCTGACTTTGGATGTTGATTTCACCTGAACAGGAGAGGAGGGTTCAGACTCACTTGTCTTCGTTTGTTGTTTAATTTTAACGTCATTGAGACAGGAGAGCACACTTCGCTCAGGACTGTTTGGTAAACTTGAGCTTTTCTTTTCACTTGCAGTGGTGCTACCAAACATTTTTCCAACAGAGGCCTCCCTGAGTTTGCTTTTTCCCCATTCCTCTCCTCCTGCCTTGGGTTTCTGCTGTGTTTTCTCAGGGCTACTGCAGGTTGGGCTAGGCCCAGACCTGGTTTCCCTTGGCCCTCTTCTCACAGGTTTTTTCTCAGGGGACTGCAGCTCATCGTTAAGCTTCTCTGTTTTGTCACGGAAGAACTGCGATACCTCACTGAGTTTTTCTTCAGCTTCCTTCACAGTCTGGTCCACCCTGTCCTCATAAAGCAGCTTATCCCTACTCCTATCGTGTTTATCCTCTGTGAATCGCATCCAAACTGCATGTTTTGGGCTGCCCTGTTCTGTGGAGTAATGCAGTACTGTCACCTTATCAAACTGAGACTCATCCCTATGTGAGGAGAATTTACCTGATTTAGGGGACCCATCTTTTGATGACTTAGAAATAAACTCTTTTTTGGGGCTTCCACGCTGCTGACTCACACTCTCCCTGGAAGTTAGGTGGCGGGTTTGGTCAGTCACCACTACTGAATCCTCTGTGTCAGAGTGAGACAGTGATGAGGTGTCTAGTTTCTCTGAGAGGAGCATTTTCTCAGCAAACCTGTATGACTCCCCTCGGATCTCTGATAGCTCGTCATCACAGTATTCTATGGAATGCTGGCTCAATAGTTTCAGGGCTTTATAGGAGTCATCGGCAATCAGCTGGGCAGAGCTTGGGCGGCTGTCCTCCTCCTGCGACACTGGAGTGTTAACACGAGATGTTTCCAGGAAGGAGGGTAGGGATTCTTCGGCTGTAAGCTCCTCTTCTTCCTGTTGAGCCTCATCATAATCAGGAAGTTCCTTTATTCCACGGTCCCCTTTATAGACATAGAGCTCAGGGTGTTTCTTGGTCTCCCTGATGAAAACCTCAGTTGGCTCTGCAGTGCTGTGCCCCTTTTCAATATGAACCTCTATTATCCTTTCCACTTTGGGCTTGGATTTAATGTCTTTGTCAAGGAATCTAGGAGTCAGCTCATCACCTTTGACAGAATCCTGGGCTGCTTTGTGTTCAAAAAGGCCTGCTAGTTCTTTAGATGGGTCCCTGCCTGACTGGAAAGCTTTCATAATGTCTCTAACTGACATAGCTTCCTCTATCATCTCTGCTCCATCAGTTAGCTGAGGCTTGTGATAGACCATTCGAGTGGTAGTAGTAATATGGGTCTCCTCTTTGAGACACATGCTTTTGCTAACCATGGAGTCCTCTTCTGACATTTTCAGCTGTAAAGCTTTGACTTTGTCTTTGATGGAGCTAGGTGAGGCTGCATCTGGTTCGATACAAGGAATAGCAGATGCTGACTCCTCCATCAGTACAGGCTCACAAAGCTCATCAGGCTGCTCATAGCTCCTAATGTGGACCACTTCAGTCCTGGTCTCAGTTACACATGGAGGAATGGGAGAGTCTGCAAATAAAGGTTTAGGGTCTGTACTTTCTGCACTTTGAGGAGCAGAGGGAGTCTTTTCACTCCTGGTCTCAAACCCGCTGTCTGACAGGGGACTCTTATCCTGCTCATGAGACAAGTCCTCAGGTGATTCCAAAATAGTGTCAGTCCCCTGATATGATTCAGCAAGTTTGCTTAGGTCCTTCTCTGAGGGAGAGATGCGCATGCCTGAGCCTGGCGGAGGCATTTTGAGCTTGTGCTCTTGTAATGACATGGCTGGTTTGAGAACACGTTTCTGTTTCTCTTCCCCTTCCCTCTTTGCCTCCTCCTCATACCTACATTTCACCTCTGCCATTTTGGATAGAGAGCTAGCACCAATGTCATTTGCTAAATAATCAACTACTTTAGCCAAGTCAAAGTCTTTGCTAGGCATGGACTGGGGCTTAAATGGGAGTGTGTTTTCATCAAAAGGAGGGTGATAGTCTGACAGGGCACTTCTCTGCGCCTCCTCAATCTCATCTTTGGAAAACTCCTCCCATTCATCCTCTGAGGCTATCTCTTTAGCTGTCATGGCTTTACCTTCACTCAAGATATCCTTCTGTAATATCTCACTAACTTTCACTAAATCCTCTTTTACTTTCTCCACTAAAGTAAATGGCTCCTCGTCCTCTAACTTGGTCTCTTTAGGAGTACCAGAATGTGATGTTTGGACAGTTTTAGCTGCTGTCCGTGTGTCTGTCTGGAGGATAGCTGTCATTCTGATCAGATCCTCTTTCATGTCCGCTACGTCTCTTAGTATCTCCTGATTGGAAGTTGCAGTCGGGTGGATGATGGGTGGCGTGATGAACGGAGGGGATTTCAATTGGGATTTTATTTTCGATGTGGTTACACAGGAAGACAAAGAAGATGAGGAGGATGAAGCACGGGAAGGATCAGGCAATGCCATTTTGAGAGAACCCGGCCCTGGTTTGACAGGGGTCTCTGATAAAACGTTGACAAGGGAATACACAGGTACAGTCATTGTATTAGATGAAGTGGTGGAGGTGGCAGCTGCAGATCTGAGAGAGCCATAAGAGCTAGCTGTTGCAGATCTACGTGAGGAGGACAGTGATTTAAGTGTGCCATAGCCTGACACAGAGCATGAGTTCATGGCTTCATTTATGGCTGCACTGACACTGGAGGTTGCTGCCTGTGTGGTGGCCTGGATCCTCTCCTGAAGGCTGCTACTCCTTTCCGAGACAAGGCGAGAAGAGGGAGATGAAGGCGTGGAGGAGGAGGATGGGTATTTAACAGGGGAGACTGATCCATTCATCATGGACAATTCTGTGGTAATGGTGGTCTGTCCAGTTGAGGAGAGAGATGAGAGGGATGACCTCCCACCTCGGGATGCTAGTGTTGAATCTACAGAGGTTTTCATTGAGGACAGGCTGGAGATGGTTTTAACAGATGACAGGGAAGATGCCCCCACATCTGTCGCCATTGTGGACCCCAGGGCAGTTTTAAAGGGCAGACTAGAATTGTACATGTTGACAGTTGTCTTTGGTGATGTTGGAGTAGTAATAGTAGCTGACGACCTATCTGGTACAGAGCCAGCAGCTAGTGAGTGGAGTGGGGAAGTCCTTGAAGTGTATGCCGAAGCAAGGCTTTTGATAGATGCAGGGTCTGTGCCGAGTTTACAGGGACTCCCAGAGGAAACCAGACTGGCAGACCCTTGGACAGGGTACTGACCCTGCTGAACAACAGTTTTAATGGGTGAAGCCGTAGTCCTATAAGACCTCATGTGGGATGGAGATACTGTGTCGCTAACTGATTTAGCCGGGGAAGACAGGGTGGGTACTGGTGGTGGGGCTCCCAGGGTGGATTTGATGGGTGTGGGAGAAGCAGAGGAAGGGGCGGAGAGGGGCCAGGTGGACTTCAGTGGAGAAGCAGCTGGCGAGCCTGCCGGTGAACCGGTAGCGTTGACGGAACCCCCCAGTCCGACGGGCCTTGTTTGGCCAGGGACGGTAATAGGAGCAGCCGACCATGGTGGGTAAGGTCTGGCTGGAAAGACAGGTTTGTGAGGGTAACCAGCAGGCAGTGTTCTTGCTGCTGCACTTCGCTCAACTGTTGTTTCTTCAGATGAAATAGTAGAAACAATGATGAAGAAATGGAACAAAAAACCAAAAGAATGTGGAATAATAAAGGCAACAGAAAATGATTTTAGGTAAGGAGGAGGAAGAAAAAATATGAAAAAGAGAAGAGACCAGAGGGGGAAGAATTGGTCAGTGACACATCCTGGCATCAAGGAAGGAAAGCACAGTAGTTTTATGAGGTGCAGAGATGGGATACTTGAGTATGGCTTGAGGATGGAGTTATAAAAGACACAATTATGTTCCAGTGTGATTCATGATCCACCAATAACTCACAACAACAAGAACCCAAATGGATAATAAGCCAAACGAAGCACATATAGCTGCAAAATAAATGTCAAAAGACAATGGTAGAGACCAACAACTGACAACAGAAAAATGTCAAGACAAATGCATCAAGATTAACACAAAAAAGACTTCTCTCTTTGGACTTCAGATGTGCTACAATCAGCATCTGGATTCTGGCTCTAATCTCAGTCCGCTTTTTAAAGTGCCTTTTATCTGTTTGGTCTGAAAATTACATGTAAATAGTTTCCCCAAAGGTAATTTGGACACTCTGATAAACAGAGCCATGGGCTGCAGAAGTTTCCATTTTCCTGTTATTATATAACAAATGAATATGTCAAAATGCTGGTTCCAAGACTAGGGTTTTGGTCCATATTATCATGACATGCATAACCCTTGGTGACAAGCTGTGTGAAAAACTGAAAAGAAGCACCTGAAAGAAAGCCATACTTGAGACCCCCTAACATGCATTTTTGTCCAACACAAAATGCTACATCATCGCAAAGCCAAAAAGAGTTACAAGCTCAGAGGGGACACACAGCAAAAACAATTTTACTTTGACTTCCTTCCAAAATGCCTCTTAACATTGTGTTGGCAAGTCAAAGAAAAGTTTGATGTTGTTGCATTTGAAACTTAGTTGTGGTAAACAATCAAACAAACCCTGAAGAAACACAATACAACTCACAATGTGGGCAGGCACAGCACAGAAACTTAAAAAAATACTCATTAACCCATGCATAAATTTATACCATGTTGTAAACAAGCATGTGGACAGTGCATGTTATGTAGAATGAGAAATATGCATATATCACACATTAAGTATGACATATCTATCTATATTAATCACGCATTTTACAGATTAATTAAATTGCTAATAATCTAATTTATCACGCAATTTGCTATTATTATTGTTATGATGACTTCCAAAAAGGTTTGTTATTGAAAATGTCAGACTCACTTAGTGCAGGCTCGGCCAGATAGCTGTAGCGCTTACGTAAGGCTAGGGATGCAAAGGTATGACGTCGCTCTGGCTTTTCAGTCTGCAACAATAACAACAACACAAACACCTATCAGTGCTGGGTTGCCCTATATTCTATGGTGCTGCCAAATCAACAGCACTCGAACCTTATCAATCGAATCAAATTACATCAAACCTTATTTGACAGTCTGTATAACTCTCATGATTGTGTAATAAGGCAGCAAATTCTCCTTTAAGATGTTTTTCAATTTAAGAGTATTCAGTGCCCTCCAATTCCTTATTTCTTGTTAACTGTTAATGATTACTGATAGTACTACTTACAAAAGAGTTATTATGCAAAGCTAATAAAAGTCACATATTTGCTAAAAATTATGTCAAGTTATTAGTCACAAATTATGATGACTACAAACTCTAGTCATCATAATTCAATTATAATCAATAGTTAAAGGTGAAAAATAATATTCAATCTTATACACTAATAATAATAAACGTTAAATCTTTAAAATCCTTAAAAACAATTTAAGGACCATTAATACTGTATATCTTAACTCTAAAGTCAGTTATATCACAAAGGATAGAGCGCAAGGGACAAGGATGTGACAGTATACCATGCAAAACTGGCCAACTAAGGTTTGCTTTGAACAAGGAAAGCTCATATTGCCGTTGTAGCAGCGGAATGAATAAGGCTATGAAGAGCGGAGCAGGGCCACTATAGACTTAGAGCAGATGCCAGCACATGGTAGGGAGCGTGTGGATTACCTCGTCCTCGGGATCTGATTCCATTTCCTGGTTCCCAAGATGCATTGCAGAAACAGGGGGAGTAACATAATGGAAAGCAGGGGGAAAAAACATCAGGGTGTGAAAAAGGAGTGATTGACAGAAGCAACAACTAAGAAGAACAGAAGCCACCTCAGCAAACTCAACAAAGAAAAAAAACACCAACCAAACACACCAAAAAAAAACCAAATTCTAAATAGCCATCACTCAAAACAGCAAATGAATACAAGCCACAAAGTAAGCCAGCCTGAAAATCAAAAAAGCCTTTTGCACAAAAGCCCGGAGCCAAAAGCATGACTTCCAAATCAAAATTGATTTGGTAGGTAGGTACAGAATAAAACAGCCAATGACAAAACCACTGCATAGATAACCAATATACGTAGAGAGAAGCTTGAAACAGATAAAAGACACAGTTTGGCCAAAGGTTTTCTCTCTCTTATAGCTATCGAGGTTAGCCTATGGCCCTAACTGCCCTAACCGTGAGCATGGTTATGGTGGTGACGACAGAGAATGGAGCCAAGTTAGCGCCACCTTACCTTTTTCAGCGTAGGGAGAGTGATGTTCAGGTTGCATACAGCGGTTTGTGGAAGGCCTTTGATGGTCTTACACTCTTTCAGGAAAGTGAGACGGCCACAGGGCTCTTGGCTGTTGTCTCTAACCTGCAGCGAGTCAACCAAACATTGCCTTACCTTATCTCTTTTTTTGCACCTTGTAGCTTACTCATGTACATTAATATACTCATATATTTCAGCATTATACAATTAAGTGTTACTGTTCTCCCTTGTGTATCTACAAATGACAAAAAATGTATATACTCCCTATAACTAATCATTTCTTGATAGTTTACTGCTCTGTTACTGTGTTATCACTGAATAGATTCATGTATTATAGCACTATATACCAAAGGGCTACGGTCTTTCTAAGGGATTGTGGGTACATATTTAGGGAGAGTAGAACAGGTTAGACACAGGAGAGTTCACCCTTGTTAGATTTAGACCGACAGGTGACATGTAGCATTACTGAAATAGGGTCCTATTAGAAACATGTTTTTATGTAGTGTTTGGAGAATACTCACAGTATAAAGGGTTCTCTGCTGAAAACATTTGATTTCCTCTAGAGGCCATAACAAAGCAAAGCAGGGCTTTCTCCTACTTCATATCACTAAATTTTGCAACAAAACAAATTTCTGTGCTTTTGTTTTCACATATTAATAAGAGAAATATTTTGTCAGATGGACAATAGTTGAATAATGAATAATCTGAGAGCCTAGTTTGTCCGAAGTGATAAACATGAGCTGCCCCAGGCCCTGCTGAGCCCTAATTGGTCACTCCGTGGAAAAGTGACATCTGATCAAGTTAAAAGGAAACATGGTTAGTTTCCACCATAACATATAGCCACACAATCCAATAAGACTGATTGGGGGGAACATGAAGTTAGTGGGTCGATCAATTAGATGAGGTTATGTAGCAGAGGGAACTAGGTTATGCCTTGTGGATGGGTTCATTGTAATGACGGCAAGGGATGACACAGAGACAACAAAGGTCAGAGCTAAAACAATCATGCCCTAGCCCTATATTATAACAGAAACTAAAATATATTGGTTGCTGTTTGGGTCCAGAATTGTTTTATTTTGCCCCATTATAACAATTTCAGGGGCATTTTATTAACTTTCAAGTTTTTGCCATGTTGATTTATGGCCCTGCCAATTCCCCATCCACACAAAACATCTTAATCTGAGGAATCATAACCTTAAGAAGAGGTGTGGTAGCTAAGCCTGTGTTACCTTGACACAGAAGGGCAAGCGGTTCTCCTTGAAGGCATAGAAGTTGAGAACTAATTGCTGGCCGGCTTTGGTCAGAGGGGCCAGGTTGCCATAGCAATCCACATAGATGGGCCTACCCTCCAGAACCTGAAAAATGATCATATATAATATAATATATATAAGACTCATATACAACATCAAAATGCATGAATCTGCAGGTTTAAAGAATATTTAAACCTATATTTATGCCAAGGTCTGAAAGTAGTACATACACTATATTGCCAAAAGTATTGGGACATCTGCCTTTACATGCACATGAACTTTAATGACATCCCATTGTTAATCCGTAGGGTTTGATATGGAGTTGGCCCACCCTTTGCAGCTATAACAGCCTCAACTCTTCTGGGAAGGCTTTCCACAAGGTTTAGGAGTGTGTTTATGGGAATTTTTGACCATTCTTCCCGAAGCGCATTTGTGAGGTCAGGCACTGACGTTGGACGAGAAGGCCTGGCTTTCAGTCTCTGCTCTAATTCATCCCAAAGGTGTTCTATCGGGTTGAGGTCAGGACTCTTGGGTTGAGGTCAGGCCAATCAAGTTCCTCCACACCAAACTCGCTCATCCATGTCTTTATGGACCTTGCTTTGTGCACTGGTGTGCGGTCATGTTGGAACAGGAAGGGGCCATCCCCAAACTGTTCCCACAAAGTTGGGAGCATGAAATTGTCCAAAATGTCTTGGTATGCTGAAGCATTAAGAGTTCCTTTCACTGGAACTAAGGGGCCAAGCCCAACCCCTGAAA
>OOFE01027697.1:1467-11660 GCA_900323365.1 Monocentris japonica | reverse complement strand
CCATTTGCCTCTCTCTCAGCTCCCCATTCTTCCTCTTTCTCCTGATCCTTGCTGTAGCAAGGCCCAAGCCTTTGAGCCCTGTGTGTGTAATGTGCTGACCTCAGGAGCCAGCAACCACCTCCCCATTGTGTAGATAGGCTAGTGATGGGCGTTTTGTTTGGTTTTTGTGGTGCTGGACTAATAGGCTCGCCTAGCTCATACACACTTACAGACACATATCCATGCATGTATATATACATGCATGCATGTATATATACATATCTCATACACCCACACACGGCACCACCAGGAGGGTGTATTCCAGCTGTGAGCTGGTGATTGAAAAATAAATGGTGCCACAGCTACGGTGCCCACCAACACTGCCGAAGTGCCCTTGAGCAAGGCACTTAACCCCCAACTGCTCCAGGCACGCTGTCCAATAGCTGACACCTGCGCTGTCCTCTGACCTGGAAAAGTGCATTTGTGTGGGGTGATGTGTGTGTATCTAGTCAGAGGTATGTGAAGAAAGAAATTCACTGCATGTGTATATGTGTTAGTGCCAAATAAAGTTGATCCATCAACCAGTTCTTCTTCTTCAATCATATGCATGCACACACATGCATACATGCATATGTACACACACAGGCATACACAGAAACACACATTGGCACGCACACAATTTGCTACAGGAAAATTTGTTTTCATCTGTGGCAAAACAAGGGCAAAATGAAGAAGAAGAAATAGTATCTTGGATCAATTCCTTAATTCTGTTCTATTCATTCTTTGTAAGTTTATGCGGCGTGCTCTTGCCGACTCCTAGGGAGAATAGCAATGGCACTGAAATTTCTCCATTTGTATACAATCTGCCTGACTGTAGACCACTGGCGTAGCCAGAAATGAGTAGGTAGAGCTTAATAACTGGCCTGGCATGACCGCTACCAATCACATACAGTTCATAATCTTTATTTAGGACTTGGAAGGACACAAGTTTAAGTATGTAGGAACATACCTTAGTGTTATCTTGTCACTCAAAAATTAGACCAATTAAATAAGGACCAGGCGACAATTATTTTACCATTCTTTTATTGGTCACATTGTCAACTCAATATGACAGCATGACAAGAACTCATTGGGTGATGTAACTTAAAAAATAATTTACTTTGATTTGGTGGGTTACCTAGTTACCAAGTGGGTGGGCCCAAGACCACAGAGGCCCACCTGTAGCTACACCACTAGGCCCAGGTCTTTGGAAATGCTTTTGTAGTCTTTTCCAGCCTTATGAGCCTTAACAACTCTTCTCCAGAGGTCCTCTGAAATTTCTTTTGACCGGGACATATTCCACTTTTCTGGAGAGCAGACTCTGTTGGTAACAAAACCTTTGTGGGGTTCAAACATGTAAAAGTAAATTTTTGTAAAATCATATTGTGTGTATCTAGTGTTATGACTTAGATGAAGATCAGACCTTATTTTAGGAGCCATTTATGCAGTAATGATGGTAATTCAAAGGGGTTTACAAACTTTCTCTCGCAACTGCACATACTGTGACTTGGGTCTGCTTCATTCTGTCTGATTACTCAAACATTTAATGGTAAAAACAACCTATGTTGCATGACATCTTTTATCTGACAATACCTGTGCACTCTCAACTATGTGTTAGTAGGTGTTCTGCCATGTTTCAGGTTGATAGAGTGAAGCCAGCAATATCTCTGCTTTTTGTTTGCATTTTGAAGTATACATGAATGACAGAAAGAAGTAAAAAATTGCTACTAGCATAAATCTCAAGAATCAATCAGTAACTTGCCTCCATGAACTTCAAGGAACTAAAAGGTCTATAAAACTTGAGTTTGTATAGTCAAAAGATACTTCTTGATTCACAATAATGTTTTATGTACAGTAGATTACAGTCATTTAGCAGACGCTTTTATCCAAAGCGACTCACAAAGGTAAGAGTTGACCCCATTGAACCCAGAACCTTGAAACTAAGAGTCTCATGCTCTACTGACTGAGCTGTCTGGACCATTATACTCTAGACATATGGTTGCAATATGGTTATGGCACAAAGGATAGTAACATCTTGTCCTGTGTATTAATGAATGATCAAATTCACACTTAGACCTACTTCCTTCTGTTAAGGAAAACTATTGGGACAGATAATTGATTCTAGTTTCATCTGGTGTAATCCATTTAACCCCACCATCAGAGGCCAGAGGATACAATATATCACCTTTTGAATGTTGGTATGCAATACCATGTGGACCGGTAATGCCTGGATGGTGGTGTGTGTGTGTGTGTCTTTGTGAGTTTCTTTGTGTGCACTGTATTCATGCATGATCAGGTCTTTGCGTGTCTGTCTCTGTGTGCCTCTGTGCACATGACTGAGCATGTGTATGCGTATGAGTGAAAAGGTGAAAGTAACCGAGAAGTGGGGTCTGTTGAGGTTGGCGTGACAGAGAGGTGTCGAAAGAACTCAGTAAGTACATGATTAATATATACACCCAACTACTTCATCAGCCACCGTCTTCATTTTTATTCATGACTGAGCAATTCCACAGGAGTTAAAATGTATGTAGCCCGCTATTTATCATGTGTTGCACCACTATGTTACACTTCACGTTTAATCTATTTGTATTTGTGTTTTTTCCTCTTGGATAGGAAGTACTGGCAAGAACGTCCACATCTGTGCTGTGATGGGATGAGCTGCCCCCTGGACTAGGCTGGGCCAGGACTGGGCCTGGGAGTTGCCCATTGGTCGGGGGGCATTTGGAACTTGTGCTAATCGGCACTGGGCACCATGCCCTTCATCCAGTTCTACTGCAGCAACCTAAAGCCGGGTGGCTCAGTTCTGAACAATGAATGGACCAGCAATGTGCTGACTCCTGCCCCGGCCCACAGGCCCACCAGCTTTTTAGCACCAGCATGTATAAATAGGTCCGTTTACTCTGGGGTCAGGACAACGTTTTTGTGGAGCCCCCCGTGAGCACTGCACAGCTATTCTTTGGGGCAGGTCAGGTAAGCCCTCCACTCAATACATTCAGCCTATAGCCTTGTGCAGACTATTGTCACTATACATTTTTTGTCAGTTGCCTTTGTTTTTTTCTGCTGAGCCACGAAAATGTATAGACTGAGGTCACACATGCATATGCATAGACATACTGACACCACTGGGAGGACAAATAGTATTGTCCCTGTATTGTCAAGCTAGCTTGCTGCAAAAGCAAGAGCATATGGTCAGTTTTAAAGAAGGTTACAAACCCAAACACATGATATGCAGTAGGTCACGCATTGTACTCTATGAGGTTATATAAAATCACTATAACAGCAGGTAATTGATTAGTTGATAAATAGTCTTTTGTTGTCACTCAAATATCATGCAATTCATGATGTATTAATCCATGGTGAACAGTATGTCGTCTATAACACCCGAAAGTGACAATCTATGAGATTAATTTACAAGTTCGTTCAGTAAGTTTGTGCTTTGTGTTCCCATAACCTTCATCGTACATCCTGTCTCACACATGACAAAGAATATAACATCACATTGTTTGGGTTTTGTCTACACTCCAGCATGTATAACTTTGTTATTACAATAATGTGTTTGAGCAATTTATTTAAACATTAGTGGCAACAAACTATTACTGGCGACTGGCTGTGGCTGAATTTAGTGATTTCTCTCCGAATTCCCCTCTGAATATGGGCAGAGATGTGATTCTCTGTGCTCTCTACACCGCAGGTTACTCAGCACTGAGATACATAATAGAATGGCTCTGACTAATCCCAACCCAATGGGACCATGGAAGGTAAGTTTCATGTTACATCATATTCCACCGGCTTTACATGGATGTCTCAACAAAGCAGATTACATTTTCTAAATATCTTGCCTGGCCTGATCAATGGTGCGTGTGTGCACACACATCAGTGTGTGCATGTGGCATGTGCATACTATACTTTTGTGTGTTCTCTAGATCACAGTCTATGATCACGAGAATTTCCAGGGGAAGCGTATGGAGTTCACCGCATCCTGCCAGAACATCATGGAGTGTGGCATGGACAACATTCGCTCCCTGAAGGTGGAGTGTGGAGGGTAAGTCAAGCTAAACGCTCTACACACTAAACCACACAAGATGAAATCCCTTGCAGTACATAGTTTTACACATTGATACATTTACATCTACATAAATTCAGATAGAATCAACAAGATATTGCTGATATTTAGCAAAAAATGTACACTGTTGTGTCTGGATAGAATCCATCAGAGTATATTTTCACCGGTTGAAAATTCCAAAAGCTGCATGTTAATCAACTATAAATAAGCCTATATTGGGTTTTGTAGGCCACTCTGTTGGACAAGCTGACTAAACGCTTTCAACAACTTTCATGGATTGATGCATAGAGCCACAACAGGACAATGAAATACTATTGAGAACGTCTGTCTGTTTTACAAAGTTCCTACTGATCTACTGACGTTCTGCATGTGTGTCTATATGTTTGTCTGTTTGCTTGTGGAGATAGCTGGGTAGGGTATGAGCACTCCAGCTTCTGTGGACAGCAGTTTGTGTTGGAGAGAGGAGAGTACCCTCACTGGGAGTCGTGGAGTGGCAGCAACGCCTACCACATTGAGAGGATGATGTCCTTCCGCCCCATCTGCTCTGCAGTGAGTCTCTGTTCCAAGCCAAGGACTTCTCTTCCTCCCTCTCTGGCTCTCACATTTTGTCACCAGGAAAGATTCAGATTGAAAAATGTACAGAAGTTCAGCAAGGGTGTGCTTTGGCCACTTTGGCCATCCCACACAAATTTAGATGGTGATGGTAAAAAATCTTTTTTTCCCGCAGCCAGGCTTTCTTTGAGCACTATGAACTTGAAAATGTATCTGGCATAGTCATTTGGGCATCAAAGACCCAAATAAAATACAAAAAACTGGTGATTATATCCGTGTGCAGAATGACTAGATTGGTGCAGATAGTACCAACTGAACCAGCATTCAGTTTCTGGGTCCCAATGTAATCTATAGCACCGTATAGCTGATGCTATTTTAACTTGTGTATTTCTCTTTGTATCTGTCCATATAGAACCATAAGGAGTCCAAAATAGTGGTGTTTGAAAGGGAGAACTTCATCGGGCGCCAGTGGGAGATAAATGATGACTACCCCTCTCTGCAGGCCATGGGTTGGGGCAACAATGAGATTGGCTCTATGCAGGTCCAGAGTGGCGCGTGAGTCTCAGCCCTGATCTCTATTACTCAGTTGGATCATGCTTTACATGCTTCTGACATGTCAAGCCCAGAGGTGTACCAAAAGGATAAGAAATATAGCCACCTCACACTATAATGGAAAAGTCAGTAAAATCAGTAAGAAAGAATAGACAGAATTTCTTTTTTGATATTTATAAATATATTTTATTACATTGTCTGAGAATAATTCCTAAGAAAAAGAGTTAAGAGTTGCAATGAGTTGATTGTCACCCCATTTTATTCTCGCCCACTTAACTCTCCACACAGACTGTATGCTGTCCAGGGTGGGACCTACAGAAAACAATTATTTGTTTTAGTTAAAACACAGTAGGACATACATACATAGATAAAACCACCACGATAATCCTATGACTGATTATAATCAACTCCAACAAAGCTAAATTAATGTCTGAATACACAATGCTCATATCTTCACCCTGCTCTGTGCTGCTGCTTTCATATAGTGTAAAAGTCTGGTTATTTAAAAAAATGCATTTCATGTACTTTCACATACTATGCACACCACATTTTTCATTAATCAACCCTTTCCTCTCCTCCTCTACCCCTCATTCACTCTTCTTCCAGCTGGGTGTGCTACCAGTTCCCAGGTTACCGTGGTTACCAGTACATCATGGAGTGTGATCGCCATGGCGGCGAGTACAAACATTACAGGGAGTGGGGCTCCCATGCTCAGACCTTCCAGGTGCAGTCACTGCGTAGAATCCAGCAATGAGACCCACAGCCTCCTCTCCCACCCTCTGTCTCTCTCTTCACCTCCTCCAGCTCTTCCTCCTCTTCCTCCCTCCCAATCATTCCAAGCTTCAGCCAGCTCTGTCGCACCTCGAAGAACCAAGGCTGACACTCCTGGTGCTCCACCATCAAGATGTATACGGCACTTTTGTTTTGTTCTGCTGCCAAAAGAAAACAAAGAAAAATAACAGAAGGAAAGAACAAAACAAAAAAAGGACACTGACTGACACCACATAGAGGAGAGAAGATGAGGAAGAAGAAGGGCCTTATGACGGCAGCAGGGTGGTGATGTTACTCTGGCTTATTGCTCCTCATCTATGTTGACACAGGGCAAGCTCTGTGCTACCAGTGATCAATAAAGAGGGAATGGGGAACCTGAAATAAACAGAAATACAAGTGTCTGCTATTAACCTGCTTTGTGCTCAGTTCATTCATCACTTCTGTAAGCTTCAGTGCTGCAGAAATTTGACACTAAGTTGTTTCAGTCAACTGTGACCCTTTATGGTTGAGAGGTACTGTAGGCTTACATGAGCAATTATCCCTCAGATTATAGCAATATCAAAAACATTTTGGAAAGGGGTCCCATGTCAGAAATCCACCACTACAGGGGCTGGGCTGAAAAGGTGACCATTGTGAACTAGAATTATTCTTAAAATGATCTGGTCTATACCTAAAAAGGAATTGTCATGTATGTCATAATATCCTAAAAGGTTGGGCCAGATATATTCTTGGCCAGATAAGCCAGGTAAAGCTGTGGCGTATATTTTTTCTGTGGTAATCACCACACATGCAAAATATAACCACTGCTAATGCTTAATTAATAGGAGTCATGGGGCAACAGTTAGGACTGTGAATCAGGTGATCTTCCGAGTTCATCGTAACATGAGGTATTCATTTGGCTCGCGAGGCCAGGAAAACTTCACATAAGTTCAGTGAGGAAATTTAAAAAATGAAAACAACTGAAACATGTTGTGGTTGCTCCTATGACTCCCTTTCGTTTAGCATAAGTAATGACGGAAAATGTATACCAATTTGACTAAAACCACACATTGCAATTCAATTTCACCTGGATCTTAGTGTTTTCCCACTTTTTAAGTAAGCTGAGAGCAATTGGTCAGCATTTTTGTGCATATGTGAATACTCCAAATTAACTTAGGAATCTCTAAAATGAAGCTAACTCTTATGAGTCTTGGGTACGCCTCATTTGTGCATTGTAAACACTAAGCAGTCCCAATTTAGTGGTGGTGTTTGCTTGTGGAAATTGTACCATTACCAGCAAATACCTTGTGGTAAATGTATTACATAAAATATTTTGAGTACTAAAAGGGGTCTTGTTTCAAACAGGGAAAAACATTTTGTGATTTGTGCTGGAGATAGATAATGGGATAGTGGGCTGCCATGACATGAGGACATGCCTGAAGAAAATAAGAGGCCTATAAAAGGCCATAAAATAAGTAGATTTTTTTTACCTTTTTCACACTGAGAAGCATAAATTACTATTTATAACAGCCATACATGAGCTGAGGTGTGCAATAAGATGTACGTGTGAACGGATATAATTGGGATCAGATCACAACTGAAGAGAACTAGACAAAGCTCTGTGTTCTCTTTCAAAAGCAAGACAAGGCAACAGCAAAGAGAACTGAGTTAAAGTTCTCTTCTCCTCTTTTTTGTCCACCCCAAGAGGATAGAATTTGGTTTGTTTAAGAGGGACTATATAGGAAAACAACATCAGACAATATTCCCAGACCAAAGAACCATCTATCACATGAAAGTTTCCTGTTACTACAATATAAACTGTATACTGCCAATCTGATGTACATGCGACAAAAAAAAAATTGTATATCTGAAAGAACAAATTTATATTCCTATAATAAAAAAATAGATACCTCTGAAGGAGTGTGTACACTTGATATGCATATTGGTTTTATAGCATCCATAACGTTTAAAGGTGTCAATACATTGTCTGGGGACCACAAGGGTTCCTTGGTAAAGAGGTGGTGTTTAATTCAACTCTAATTTAACTATAATTTGTCACCACTGTCACCACCTACAGTATGGAAAGTTATGCAATTCTGTATCATGTCTTAACTAACAACAACAGTCTTCTCAGATGAGGTTTCTTGGGACAAAATCTTTTCAAATGGGAACCCCCGGCATAAGGCATAATAAATATTACACGTGGCCTTTTGCTCTTTAGTTAAAATCCAGAAGCTCAACAATCTGCGGGTCCACCTTAAAAAGGCATCGACAGACTGGCGTCAGAATGACGTCGTCGGGAAGCTCCGCCCTTTGGAGGTGAAAGGGAAGTTGATGCAGATAGGCCAGTCTGGGTTTTGACAGAAATATTTGTAACGTTAGCCAGCAAAGTAGCTTTATTTATTAGGTCACGGTGTTTGTACTATATTTCAAAAGACCGAATGGTGAAGAAGTAGGAGATACGTAAACATGGCACATATTCGGGAGCATCTCTTGGCGACGCCGAAACTACGAGTCTCACTTTTCGGCTTTCTTATTTTTCTTGTTGTCGTCTCCCTGGAAATTGGTGAAGCGAAGCTGGCAAGGAGAAGTAACGTCAGCGGTACTCCTATGGCGGAGCAAGTGGAAACCTACAACAAATACTATAATTATGTTGATCTAACCCGTCTTCTACAGTCCATGGCCCAGAAGTACCCCCACATTGCTAACCTGACAAGTATAGGTCAGTCTGTGAAGGGCAGGGAGCTCTGGGTGATACGGATCACAAAGGACCCCAACATAGACGCCCCGGGAAAACCCAAATTCAAATACGTTGGGAACATGCACGGCGACGAAACTATTTCCAGGCAGGTCTTAGTGTACCTGGTGCAGTACCTGCTGGCTAAGTATGGGGAAGAACCGCGCATTACTGAGTTGGTGAACACCACGGATATTTACATCATGCCGAGCATGAACCCAGACGGATTTGAAAAGTCCATAGAGGGAGACTGCGACGGCGAGGCCGGCGGTCGACAAAATGACAGACATTTAGACCTCAACAGAAACTTTCCTGACCAGTTTGACAAAATAAATGTCAATCAAAGTGATATTCCTGAGGTCACGGCTGTAATCAAGTGGATCCTGGAGAAAAAGTGAGTGTCTCTCAAACACACACACACACCTTCTCTAGAGGCCCAGCACACAGTCCTGAGCCTTCAGTCATTTATCATGGGATCTAGTTAATAGCAGCACAGGTTAGGAATGCCTTGAATCAACATCAGATCCCAATCACTTTTTCAGTCACCCTGCATCTCACACTATAGGCTTTGGAGACTGACAAACAATCCTGTCAATAAACAACTCTGCAAGACTTTCAGCCCTAAATCTCCTTTTTAATGGCCCCAGGGTAACAGGTGTGACTTCTAGTAAAAGGAGCAGGAACCACTTTACTGGCACAGCATAATATGTGGTGGGAAGACCACCCCTCACTCTGAAGACCGGGGTGTAAGCCCACATGTTGGTGATGTGTCATTGAGCAAGACACTGAATCCATGCTAGCTCCCCTACTGCTGTTCTGTAGCTGACCCTGCACTCTGACCTCCCTGTCAAGCAAATGCCCTCTGGGTATCAATACATTATCACATTACCTTACAAAACTTCTTTGCCTCATAGTCTACAACAGAATCCTTGCTCCACCAACTTTTTAGGCAACTTTTAAGTGCCCTTTTGTCCCAATAGGTTTGTGCTGTCGGGGAATCTGCACGGTGGCAGCGTGGTGGCCAGTTACCCATTTGATGATTCAGCCTCCCACCAGCAGGAGGGCTACTACAGCCGATCAGATGAAGACAACCTATTTCGCTACCTGGCCCGTGTCTATGCCCAGAACCACCCTGTGATGAATACGGGCCAGCCCAACTGCCCCGGCACCCCAGAAGAGACCTTCAAGGATGGCATCACCAATGGGGCCCAGTGGTATGATGTGGCTGGTAAGATGATCCCTTTTCATTTTCTTTGTCTCCCAGTTTGTTGTTTGAGAAATAATCAGAGGTGCGTTTTTTTGCATTGAAGCTCATTATTCCACCTCATTTTCTTGTGCGCAATCGCACATATTCGTGAGGGAGTACAGGATCCTGGTTTCCATGGTGATTAAGCCAGAGCCATGCTCTGTGGGGTCACAGAAGTGAAAACTAGTGCAATGGCAGCATTCAGTAGTAGTATGTACTTCATTGTATGTGTACCTTTTGTCATGGCTGTGTGTTGCCATGGTAATGGGTTAGTG
>OOFE01027695.1:0-11512 GCA_900323365.1 Monocentris japonica | reverse complement strand
AAAATGCATTAACATCTGCCAGAGGAGTTGAAGTTCAATAGCTGTAAGGTTTGGTCAACTTAGACCCCAAAACCATCCACGTGTCCCCGGTAGATCATTTGTTCCATTCATAGGCTCCTTGCTAACTCTTTAGCATACACTGTGTTGAGTGATAGTAGGCTCCTTGCTAACTCTTTAGCATACACTGTGTAAGTGATAGTAGGCTCCATGCTAACACTTTAGCATACACTGTGTTAAGTGATAGTAGGCTCCATGCTAACACTTTAGCATACACTGTGTTGAGTGATAGTAGGCTCCATGCTAACTCTTTAGCATACACTGTGTAAGTGATAGTAGGCTCCATGCTAACACTTTAGCATACACTGTGTTGAGTGATAGTAGGCTCCTTGCTAACTCTTTAGCATACACTGTGTAAGTGATAGTAGGCTCCATGCTAACTCTTTAGCATACACTGTGTTAAGTGATAGTAGGCTCCATGCTAACACTTTAGCATACACTGTGTTGAGTGATAGTAGGCTGCTAGCATGAGAACATGAGAACTTGTAGCAGCTCTGAAGCTAATTGTGAGTAATCTTAAATGATATGTGGTAATCTGACAGTTTTGTGTAGGAGATTGGTACAATTAAAAATATGATGCATAAATAACATACTGTTTTGAACTAGCAGGGACTACTTTCCCTGCAAAGGAAGTGAAGATGGTGGCCAGAGGGACACCGTGCTAACAGGACTAGGTGTCCCTAGTGGTTGCTGGGCTGTTCCGGTGTATGGTTAATGGACTCTTTCTTCTTCTTTTTTCTTATCCTTACAGCAAACATAGTTTAGCTAATGCACTAAACACTAGTGGGAGAGAAATGAGATCGGATAAGAAAAAGGACAAACACGTTTACTGCATGCTGCATACACCAATAGTCTTAAACAAGCAAAATTTTTTGCATGTCCGGACTTTACGCAAACATACACATGCATTTATATTATGTATACTCTCTATTAAAGTGGCTGTTTTGCTTCAGTCGAGCATAGCGTGAAACATTTTAGATCTTCTGAAAAGTCATGTCACAATGAGCAATATGCTTTGATTGAGGATTAAAACATAAATATAGCAACACAATGACAGAGTAGCGTTGCATCATGAAGCTGATCCCTGACCCAGGATCCCGTGGGCGTCAGTTGGGTGTCACAAGATGTAGCACTCACCATACCGTCGCCTAAGTCGGTCCAAATTTGAAATGTATTCGGAAGCTGTAGCTGACTTTACGTAATTTTGGTGACCCACGTCTAATATTTTATCACATTGACCAGTAATAATAGCTTGATCTATTAGATGCAGGGACTTTGCCATAGTTCAGGATTTGGTGAATTGACGCCCTGCAGGAGTGAGAACTGTGAAACCAGCAATTCAGGATGATGTGGCTTTGTTTGCACTGTCACTAAACACCTGTTTTTCCATCAACAAGATGCGCTGCATCGGTTGCTTTTCATGAGAGCAGACAAACGAACGCTGATCGCCACTGGAAAGGAGTTGCCAATGATTGGGAAGCGCCCAGCGGGAGGCGTGGGGCTGATGAACCAGCAGGAGGGGGATGGGTTGGATTAGGGAGGGGACACTGAACATTACACACCCTACATACATGCTGCAATTCATATGTTTCATACTTTTTATTCTTATATTTCTACTTAATCCCAGCAAGTCATGACTAAATTGCAATAAATAATCCGCCAAACCATAACTCACCGCACCATACCAATCTAATAAAAACAACAAGCAAACAGGTTAAAATCATTTGTGTGTTTATCGAAAGATATTTTCATGTCAAAGAAAATTCATGGACTTGTTTCTTGCAGTTTGTACTGACCACTCGTCACCTCAAACATGAAAGCAGAGATCGTGCCATTACCTAATCTGTCATGTCACACCAATGTACTTTGCCACAGAGCATGTATTAAAATGTTTGTTATTTAATATACTCTTTTTGTCCTCTGGTTGTGTATCTTGTGCGAGGATGCTCAAGGCAGATATGGCCACACCGGGGATCGAAACCCGGCTCTCCGGTCGGACCTCGGTGGGCCATCCGGACACCCAGAGGGATGACCTAGGCTGATTATCTGGGGATGCAAGAACCTTTTCTGTTGGAGAACTGAAAGCATCACAACAAAATACAGCGAGTCTGGCGATAAACGCTCAAACATTCAAGGCAGAGTAACTTAGAGGTGCCTTGGATCTCTTTGACTTAATCACGATTACTAGAGGACCTTTTTTTTTTAATCCAAAGAACATCCAACCCCTTCAACATTAGAAGCTAGGAAGCATTTCAGCCTCCTATCTGTTAACAGAGGAGCAGCTCTTGCTGGTAAGGATGTCTTGTGCAAAACCACTGGAGAGTGGATTTGGTCACATTATGTGTGACCTCTGTGAAGAAGAAGAACTGGTTGATGAATCAACTTTATTTGGCACTAACACATGTACACATGCAGTGAATTTCTTTCTTTGCATACCTCTGACTAGATACACACACATCACCCCACACACATGCACTTTTCCAGGTCAGAGGACAGTGCAGGCGTCAGTTACTGGACAGCACGCCTGGAGCAGTTGGGGTTAAGTGCCTTGCTCAAGGGCACTTCAGCAGTGTTGGTGGGCACTGTAGCACCAGTCATTTTTCCAATCACCAGCTCACAGCTGGAATACTATTTCACCCGTTCCCTCCTGGTGGTGCCGGGGATTGAACCAGTGACCCTCTGGTGATGGGTTGGTCTCTCTAACCGCTAGGCCAACCTGCCACCCACATAACATATGCCTCTTCTGATAGTCAAACAAGAAAATAAAAAAATCCCTATCCCATATTTGTAGGTATTGTGCATACATTTTAAGATGAGGGATGGGACTGAAAGTCACTGGCTCTATGGATTACGGTTAAATGCCTTGGATGCCCTCTTGACAATCACAGTCAATTCTTCATCTGCTATGATTGAGTATAAAATCAACTGCTTAGTGTGCTTTATTCTACCTGTAAGACCACATCCTGAGCAGTTTTACTATGATATGAAATTACTTATATGATATAAAATGACTTTCAGTAGGGCCTTGTGTAGAACTAATACTTAACACGGTTACCCTGTTGAGATTACCTTGTTTTTCTCCCAAGCTGGGTGGAGGGACCTGGTTGCTACGACGGGCATTCCCACTGATGCAATATCAGCCAAGCTCAGCCCCTACTCTCCGGGCGCGCTCTCTGAGCGCGCTCTTATTTTGGTCGGAGGTGTTTTTGTACAAGGTGAGTCAGTGTAACAGATGGCAGTCTCGGAAGAAAAAAGTAAAAATAGAATAAAAACGATTATGAAAGTAGTGTGACGGGAGACATACACTGTTTGGGTAAATAGAGTGGCATTTTTCTTCCATTTTTTGGCATGTTTCCTACCTAGACATTTTTCACATGACGCCTCAGTAGATATAAAGTATATATGTAGTTGGTAGGCAACATAAATGCAGAAAACAATAATATTAAAGGGGCATTATGTAACGCATGACATTTATGGACCTCGACCACCGGCAGGCCTCTGGCACAGCTTACGGTGGCCTGTGCTGGACAGAAATATGAATATTTTCACAATAGAACGACTAAGTTAGCCAATTTAGAGCAGAGATCTAACAGAAACATCTAGTGAAGACATAATATATCACCACGCTAAATGTACTGCTTAGTCATTTGCTTTTTTGTGCTTAGTCATTGGTGTTGATATACAACACTGTCAACCCTCCACAGGCATATTATGGTCAATTTGTTCTATGGGACAGTAAAAATCTTACCTATTGCACCTTTAAATTCTCCTCTTTAAGTCCCTGCAGACCAACCCCACCTTTGTGTACCTGCTGAACACTTCAATAGCCCACACATGCCAGGACTTGTGCCCCCCAGCCCAGCCCTCATTGTGGGGGGACCCTGCTGTTGGCTTGGCCCAGCCTGCCTCTGCTGCTCAGAGGACTTGTTAAGAAGGTGGTCATTACATTTCCTATAGGAGAGTACCGCCCATCTGTAGAGGGACTCAGCACAGCAGATGGGTAAACTACATGGGAACCAGGCCAATTAAGACCGGAAAACAATCAGTTGACACGTTTCGCCCTTTCTTCAGAGACTCTTCAAGTCAAAAGGTGAGGTGCACAAGAAATATATACGATTTAATGCGTCTCCAATCTGCTTCGGATTCAAAACAAGGTTCATGCGAGTGTTCACCGAAGCCTCTGATTTTACCGTAAAAGTGTCTGCAAAGCAAAAATAATATCGAAGCACTCCCCATCAGACTCTTTGTTTCTGTGTTCCTGTGGATGACAATTCACAACCGTTTCCCCAAGATGATGACGAATGTTCAGAAGTGGATCAGACAGAGAAAGATGTCCAACCCTAATTAATTGCATTTACTCCTGTTACTGTAATTAAGTGGCTGTTTGTGTAGCTCTACTTTCTGACTAGTATTTGACTTTTACTTAAGTTTGTTTTGACTGAGGTATTGTACTTCACTACATTTTAGATCGTATCCATTACAGAGTACAAAGTTTGTAGCTTCTCCATAAGCATTGCTATAGAAACCAAGCCAACGGTGAATTGCCAAAAAGCCATCCATTCACCTGCAATATTATTGGTTTGTGTTAGCCTCGTCGTTGTCTAGCTAGTTCCCTAGAAAAGAAAGGAATAGTAAAGTTATTGAATGGAATACACACTTTGAGTTTAGATGAACATGAACTTCTGAATCATATTTTTTACAAAGCTCCAAATAGTCTATGAAAATGTGAAATGCAATATCACAGATTGAACTCTTTGGTCCCTTGTCGTTTTTACATATGGGAAAGCTCATAATAGTCTCTGTTTTTTTAAAAGTGACTCAGTAACCTTTACGCTGGGTATATTGTAAATGAACTATTATTTTTCATGAGTAGATTTTTACATTAGTAATTTTCTTAGTTACTTTCAAAAAGGTAACAGTGCTTGTACTTGAGTAGGGTATTTTGGTAGTCTTTCCACCCCTGGAGTTGATATTTTTCACATACTGCATGCTCCATAATGTGGTTAGTATGGATTATGTGTGTACTGAGTATCCTCTTGGACCATTTCAGAGTTCTAAAATGTTGTAAATGTGTAAATGTTATTGTCCTCTTATATGCTGCCCTTTGCTCTGGTCTTTTACTGGCTACAAATCATTTATACTCTGTGGTTATAAAATACTGTGAATTGTAAAATACTGTGAATTCTGAGTAGTAGTTTTGATTCTTGTTTAGTTGTCAAGTCTTCCTGATTTCAGACTTTTCCGACACCAAACGATGTGGAGTTTTTCCCTGACCAACACTTCTACCTGTCCAGTTCAGTTCATGTTGGCAGTAAAACCTCCAGACTGTACTGAGTCACCACTGGCAGTTTCGATGTTGCGGGTTCCCGTATTCAAACTGTTATGGACAGAAGGCGTTGCCTTACTTATGCCTTAGTTCTGCTGCTGAAGCCGGTTTTGCATCTTGGTTTGATTTGAACAAAAGGTGCCAGGAAGAGACTCAGCATGACAGAGCACCCTTGTCTCCTGCAGCCGGCACAGCATCCGCTCGGTGAATGCAAAGTTATTTGCATAGGAAAATGAAAGTGTAGTCTGTGGGAGTAGGAAGTTGGGAGTAATACACCTGCTAAAATGACTGGGATCCTTCACGGGAAAATTCAGTTGGGGGAAATGTTCATTTCAAAGCAGTATTTCCCAAACAAATAATGGATTTGGAGAGTATTTTTGTATTGTTGAGTATTGTTGTTATACGTTTGTTGGTTATATTTTGAAAAGCCTTTTCTAGTACTTGTAGCGTATGAAATTTTCTGATGTAGCAACTTCCAACACACAATCCATGATATTCCACCCAACCGAGATCCATCCTCGTTCCTCGTCAAACACTACTCCAGCAACCCTTTAAATTACAGCCTGGCGTGAATTAAAAACAAAATATAATTTATGGGTTATCATGACTTTATTTTGAAAAAACTACTACAGGAGAGACAGAAGGACGCTTGTGTTGGAAGCTGTACAGTAGATATCTGGGCAAATGACAGGAAAATTGGTTCAGAAATGAATCCAAAGTGTTACTAGTCTGGGGCTGTAGGGTTGTACTCCCAGTACTCATAGTGTTGCCACTAGACACACATTCTCCCTCAGCCGTAGAAACAGACCGATTTGCCTCTCATGCAAATGTCAACTGAAGGAGTGCAGCCGTAATGTTGCAGATCCAAAAGCAGAAAAAAACCCTGCTTCGGGGGAAAAGAGAAAGATATTTGAACAGTAACAATCTGGGATTTTGAGCATTTGCCTGTAAAGTATGACTTTCTCTTCATTCCAAGGCCATTCATCAGCTGTGGTTTTATTATCAACAGTTTTTGCAGAGAAAAAATACAAAATGTTGATCATATGGATGTTTGGGCCCTTTTAGATGCCGTTAGCACAACAGAATTATTATATACACTGCTCTTCCCAGAGATCACCTGTCAATCAAACAGTGAGTCCACTACTGGGACGTCTTTTTCCCTTGGATTTTCTGTAGATGGAGTTTGAATTTCTGTAGGTGGTGCTCTTTTCTTTGTCTGTTCAACCACGGTGGCTATCGTTCCTCATGCTAACTACCCAGTACTTCTTCTGTTTATTCCAAACAAACCCGAAATGTAAAACACATCACTTCCTGTGCGCCAGAGGATTTTTCCCAGGAAAGACCTACCTGACACCGGGTGTTTAGAACAGCAAATGGTAAAGATTTCATCAACTGGTGAAAGGTTGAATCACTATTGAGATGAAAAGAGAGATGAGAAAGATGAAAATGTATTATTGGATGGATTATTACTTTAACATTATTCTGTGGGACCATGTGAGATATGGAGTTCCGGTTGGCCTGTGAATAAAGTTCTATGATGATAATAGTAGTGTGTGTTTGTGTCTCTCAGGAGAAGCACTGAGTTCCATACACACATACTTCAAAGAAAGGTGTGTGTGTGTATGTTGGCGTGGTCTCTGTCTGCGGTCCCCCCCACATGAATAGAGCCAGGCCCTCTGCAGTCGACAGCTGTCTCCTTTGAACACCCAAAGACAAAAAGCCTTAAATCCCACCGACCCCCCCCTGCTTTCATGTGTTCATTTGATACCGGTCTTCCTCACCTTACTGTCACTCCATTCAGCTCTATGGCCCAAGGCTCCAGCTTTTGACCATGCTGCTTCCTCCTCGAGGAGTCCATGTTTGATTCTTTCCTTCTTCATGGTTAAAGTGGAGAGAAAAAAAGGCTTTCACATCCAAAGAATCAAGTGCAGCTGTGTTGAACGAGCAGTAACGAGTACTGATGCTGGAATGTGTTTTAGCTCTACATGCTAACGCTTTAGCATGTAGTACTATGTAACCGATTAGCAGTATCCAAAGTATGACCTTTTAGTAATCCAGAGTTGGTATTGGTTTTTATTCTGTGAGTCCTAACGTTCATAACTTCTGAAAACAATCTCAATCTCCGTTTGTAACAAATTAACAGCGCTAAAATGTTAGCGGTCTGGCTAACTTCACTCACTAAACAAAACAAGTGACGCTCTCTTCTGCCATTTAAAGTACAGTTCTTTTTGTCCAATTATTTTCTGTCTATTTCACCCGTTCCCTAAACAGATTTAATTAATATGAACTAACCATCCAGTCTTAGAGCTGCTACAAGTCATTTTCTACTGTATGCTAAAGTGTTAGCATGTGCACCAGACAGAGCTATCTACCAGAGACACAGAGGTGAGGTGATGGTGGTATTGGTGCCAATACTCTTGCCAGATGTTGGGTAAGATGACCAATGGGCCAAACTCCCCAACAGTAGGTTTACTCCTTTAACTGGTATAATGTTGAAAAAAACAGCAACTCCAAAAAGCCTTTATTGTATTTGGCATTTTAGATGAACACCTGAAACATTTGATCAACTTTGTCTGCCTGGGTGCATTTTTTTTAACCTAGAATTGTGACTATCCAAATAGAATAAAGGCTTTTTTATTCTATATCTGACTTTATTGGTTGGATGTAGAATAAAATGTTTAGTTTTTTTTTTTTTAGACATTTCAGTTTGAGACTTTTTTTTTTCTTCCAATTGTAAGTTCAAGACTCCTCTTGTGTCTAGTCTTCTGAAGAAAAAAATCGTAGCAAGAGAAAGCCTTAAAAAAGTCTAATGTGTTTAAATTTCTGTTTCTTCAGTTCAAGACTGTGTGATCCTAAGACTGAAGTTTGCTGTGTGAAGGGCTTGGTGACGGGGGGGACGGGGGAAGTCAAAACGCTGGTAAATGCTTTTAACGTTCCTTGGCTCGGGCTACAAAGTTACACTTAAGCGAATCTTCTCCTTCGCCATGCCTCCCATACACCTAATGCCCTCTGATAGAAAAAAAGCCATAGATGAAAGCTAAAAATAGTAAGTTAGGAAGAAGAATGGGGAGTCTCGCACGATAACCCAGGCGGTCGGCCCTCTGTGTGTCCGACCGCCTCCCGTTCACCGGGGGTAATTAGAAAATCCTCAGGGCGGGAGTGCTTGGCTCTGTCTGTGTGTGTGTGTGTGCACGTTTTCTGAGTGTGTATACCAGCATGCCATTGCGTGTGTGTGTTTTGCCTGCTCGTAAGGAGGCTGGGGCCCAACACTGTACCAGGCAAAGGTTTCCACCAAGCTGTTCTTGCATAACTCGGTGAGTGATAACACCGGTGCATTCCTCTCAACACACATCACAACCGCCAGCATCTTCCCCCCTCGTTTCTCCCAGCTCTAAATACCGCGACGCTCTATCCCACACTCTCGAGTTCGTAATTTTTCCTGGTTTACAAATTGAAAAAGGAGACGTGTTAAGGCGACTCGGTTTGAGATGAAGACACCACCCTTTCGCGACCCGCTTTTGCAGAAGAGGAGACGGAGGGATTGGGTTTTCTTCCAGGGCAGAGGTCACGTTCGTCAAGAGGTAGGTCAGCCGGGGGTTAAAGCCAAAGGTGTTCCCACATCTATTGAGTGTCTACCCGTCACATGATGGGAAACAGACTTCAGGCGTGAAACGAATAGACCGGGGAGTTTCGGCTCCCGACGGGAAATGCATCAACTTAATACTGCACTATATAGGTGGCATGGAATGAACTGGATGAACGTGCCAAAAAATTAATCTAAGGGTTTTGTTTTTGCAAGGTTGAAATCCATATTATGCTCTTAGGATATGATGTATAGAGCGTTTGTTTTGTAGTCATATATAACCTGTAGTCTGTGTAGAGGGCAAATTTCCAGGTGACACCAGGATGTTTAGTCAGAGCCAAATTAACACCAGCCTCTTCCTGAATCCTGAGAGGTTAGTGACTAAACAAAGTGTATTGGCTATAAAACACCAGCATCACTCTAGGTCAGCGCATGTCCTTGCCAAAACACTGTGATGCCAGCTGTGCCACGCTGATGCACCGGTGCTTTACCTGCACCCTCAATGCCCCCCTTATCCATCATCTGAGGAACAGCTGGTCTCCATGACTCCCGCTCTCCCATAGACCCTCGCGGGACCGTGTCGCACCTAGCTGCTTTCCGATTGGCCCGAGGGTGGTGAGATGAACCTACTAGCCCAGCGCCTGGAGACCGAAATGTTGACAGAGTGGCGCCCCGAACCACAATCGTGTGTGCTTGGAAGGCTGTAAAACCCTCGCTGGGCTTTGAGCGAGGCCTTCTGTTAAATTAGCACTGCCAATTTGTGTTAATGTATAGCCCTCTGTACAGCCCAATGACGTGTGTGTGTGTGTGTGTGTGTGTGTGTGTGTGTGTGTGTGTGAGAGAGTAAGGAGTTAGAGTTAGATAACGTCTAGGCCTGTGGACTTTGATACTCGCTTCTTCCTGATTCATACAAATGAATGAAATCTACTGCATGCAGGCCAGTATGAATTCAGTCAACCTATAGAGATTTGATTTTCTGACTCATTCTGGAGCAATCCATTCTTGGTGGGGGGGGTTTCAGACAGTGATGCCCATTTCCAACTGGACGATTTATAGTCAATGAAAATTTTGAACCTGCGCCTTTAAACTATTTGCTCGTGCATTGTGGACGTCCTACGTTACAGAAGTACAATAGTGTAGCTTTTATCACTGGGTCACTTGTGACAAAAAGGCCCTGCACACATCGACAAAAGGTGCTGTGGTTTGAGCTTCTTGAAATCTACAACAAGTGAGAACAAAAACAACAATGAAACCATCTGACTAAACCATCCGATGAACATCCCTTTTCATGATTTACTGCAGAGGAACCGGAGCGTATGAGGAACGGTAACTGTAGATGAAGACAGGTGGTAGATAAAACACAGAGTTTACCTGAAGCCATTAGCTTTATCTGCCCGCTTAGATAAGGCCGATCTTCTCATGTCACGTTCACTTACATATCGATGCTATACACAACCCAGTCAGTAAGCTGTCGGCAGGGCTGTCCTTTTACAACAATTTGGAGATGAGAGTATGAGAGTGAGGGCCGGTTTCACAGACAGGGCTTAGATTAAGCCAGGAGTAGGCCTTAATATGTACTAGTTAAACTAGGACATATAAGTAGCTTTCATGAACGTGGCTTAAATTTGGCTTGGTTAGTCGGAGACTATGGAGTCGTGGAGTAAGGTAAGAAAGCCCAAATGAGAACACCTGGGTTAAGCCTGATTAGGTTAAATATGAGCACATGCTGTTGGTCTAATCCCAGCCAACATGTCCATGTGGGGCCCACATGAGTTTCACCTGGGTTATATGGGTTTCCTCTGGGCGTGGGCGTTGAGTGGGCTTTTTGATTGGTTGTGTGTAGGCCCCATTTGGCGTAACCAACTGGGCTTAAAATGGGCTACCCGTTTAAGCCCAGCTCCGGTCTATATGTGGGTCCCCACATGGGCCCTATTTAATTGATGATTGTTCACATGGGTCCCACTTATTGCCCACCTTGGCCCCATTAGTGATCCACATGGGCAGAGACACATGGGGCCTATATGGAGCCCATGGAAAAATTAATATGGGCCCCATTTTGGGGGCAAGTACCAGCCCATCACTAACCCATGAGGGGCCTACATGGACATGTTGGCTGGGATGGTGCTCATAAAAACCCGGAATGGAATAGAAAACACCATTACTGGTGTGAATCTTGAGACAAAACAATGGCAGAGGCAAAAAGAATTGGTTCAAAAAAACGTTTGTGAGTATGAAAAAACGCTACTAAAACAAATTGTGTCAAACCATCCAGTTATTGAAAATAAAAACCACACTACGGCTACTGAGCAAAAGAAAAAGAGTGGTTGGGCTGCAATTTGCAGTGAATTCAATGCAAATGAAAATGTAACCACAAGAACACTACAACAACTTCAGGTGAGATATCTTCATTATTATCAGTATTTCACATTTCTCATACTCATATTTTTGTGACATCACTTATATTGAATGATATCTGCTTTTATAGACTCTGTGGAAGAACCTTAAACTGGCTTTAAAAAGAGAGAATGCAGAGATCAGAAGAGAGC
>OOFE01027690.1:10654-24092 GCA_900323365.1 Monocentris japonica | reverse complement strand
AATACCTATTAAAAGTAGAGCCTGGAGACAACAGAAAAAAAGTCATTTCCACTTTTTGCTAATCAAATTCTATTACTATTCCATTATATATAGTACAATTTCCATGACAAATACTTGAAATACTTTTCCAATACTTTGAAAACAACTTAATTTTAATGTTGTTTCCCAATTGTAAAATTTTGATATAGTGTCAAAAGACGAACTAATTGCCAACAACAATTCCAAGACCGTTTTTCCACGCCTGAACAACATGATTTTCAAATTCCACGACTTTTTCAGATTTTCATCAACCATGGGAATGTCCATGGGTACCATGGGAAAGTCTGAAATCAGGAGGCAGAGTGTGAAAAGAGGAATTGATGGGAATTAACAGCCACTTACCTTGTGGGTGTCGGCAGAGATGCTGGTAACACCCTTTACCCTGAAGTCGAACGGGGCCAGCCGGTAGCCAGCCTTGGCCATGAACACAATGAGAAAGCCTCCTAGACAGGCATCCACATGCAGAGGGAGGTTGTAGCGTACAGCCAGCTGGAAAACACAGAGGGAAAGTGTGAGGAAGCAACTTCTGCATTTTCATTTAGAAGTGAGCTAGGGGAGAAATGCTTCCCTCCTCACCTTGGCTACTTCCTCAATGGGATCCATGACTCCGTGAGGAAACTGGGGCGCTGAGCATACAAGCATGGCCGTATTCTTGTTGATGGCTCTCTTCATAGCCTAGGTAATGAGAAACAGAACATGGGAGTAACTGACATCTAAGAAAAGTAGTCAATTAGCACAATGTTTAGATATATTCTCACCTTCACATCTACTTTCATAGTTTTCTTGTCCAGGGGAATGTGAACAAGTTTCATCCCAAAGTAGTGGGCTGCTTTGTCAAAGGCCGCATGGACGCTCACCGGTGCAAGACTATAAAAGTCAAGACAAAATACAAAAGTAATGATGGTCGAACTCTTCACACAGCAAGTTTTGCTACAGCAGACCAGGAACAAGCCATGACACTGGACCACATCTTGCCAGTCACATCCAATAAAGCTGATCTTACATTTCGGGGTGTTTGACACCACGTTCGTATGCCATGTCTCTGTATGCCTTGCAGGCCATCAGGATGCTCTCAGTTCCACCCGAAGTCACCTGGACAAAGCATAAGCAATGGGCTGTCAAATTAAATCCATCTCTTCTCCGCCACTTTCACCGTTGTGTCACTGGCTTATACTTTTTGCGAGCAATGAAGGAAAACTTACTGTGCCACACGAGTCGGGCCCACCCTGGAAAAGTGTGCAAGCCATTCTGACAACCTCGGCTTCCATCTTTCTGATGCCAGGAAAGATGTCTGGGTGAAGCGGGTTGCTCCATGCAAAGTCTCCATACACCTTGGGACAAAAGCAATAAGACGAGTGACAAAAGTGGATAAGATGAACTACAAATCTGTTCTCTGGGGTGTGAACAGAAACACAAGAAAAGCAGGAAAACAAGTATCTCCCATTAGAAATGAATGGACATTGTATATAAGAAAAAACTGGAAAAAAAGACTGAAAAACATCAGTCCCGTTTACTGTAGTTTAACATTTAACTAATAACTAAATATCTGTGCCTGGAATGTCAAACTACCAAGTTGGCTACAACGATGCATACCTTCACCAAGAGTTTGGTAAGTGTTTCATCTCCCCAGTACACTGCTCCCGAAACCCATCCTTTCTCCCACTGCACTTCATCTGCAAGAAGCAAACAGCAACATTTCAAACAAATCACAGATTCCTTGTCTCAACATGTGTATTAACCTTTTCAGTGCAGGCTGAGGGCACATGAGAACATCATCACTGATGAAACTCAACCTTTGTAAGGGTTTTTCGGGAAGTCGGCTATGAAGATAATGGACCATGAGGCAAAAGCCCAGGGCCAAATTAGTACTTACTCAGAGTCTCATACTCTCTGATCCTGTCTAGCACTTGGCTCTGAGAGAGACCTTGTGAGGGCAGCTGCTTAGTGTAGCTCATGCCGTTTTTCAGTGTACATAGGCTAGCAGACATGTCATCCAAGGCCTTGTTCAGCTGGGTCTGAATCTGTCAGACACAGATGAGTCACTTTATAGACATCAAAGCAAACACAGTCTCTGGATGCAGTCAAATAAAATGTGTACACAGCACATGCAAGCATGTAATAACCAAAGGAGTTTCTGTCAAAAACACTATATCAAATCAATGAAAGTAACTGATTGTGACTATCGTAACTAGTTATTGTGGCAGCACCATTGAAGGCGGCGTCATATGTATGGTTAAATATGCCTGAATGTCCATTAAATGGTGACAAAATGACCTGAAGTAACCCAATATTATCACATGCATGATGTTAAGTGTGCCAAAGGTCTGAAACCTCCCTCCCCCTCTGCATGCTTCAGTCTGTGATCCAAGAATGACTCATAAGAGCTTCAGAAGATAGAGTCAGGGCACATCTGCTAGGAAAAGTCGGAACAGAAGAACCGCTGATACTTACTGCCACGCCAATGAAGGGTATTTTTCTGAAGAGTCGAAAGCACTGCTTCTTGATTCTGGATGTGAGACCTATTAGCCAAGAGAGAAAGAGGCAGTTGTGGTGAAACGCTGGTAGACGGAGCCGACCACAAACATTACGCAGCTGACTATGAGTAGGCCTATAATCACACGTCAAGACAAGAAACGGTCTATGAAAACTGGGCCCACGTTCACAAAGCATTTGGTGAATTTGACCCTGCATGTACTTCTATAAAGCACTGAAGACTTGCAGCTAGTTTCCTCCAACTTTCAGCACGCTAACAGACGGGTGGAGCTGACCTTGTAGCTGGGGAGTTCAACCACTACAGTTGATTGATAACAGTTCTAGAAGGTCTTGATGTTTGAGGAGATCTAATGATAATCAGTCATATTTCAGCAAGGTGTTGGACTGACTGCAGAGTACCTGCAGCCACCAACCATTTAGTTAAAAGGTTCTTGCTGAAAGGATTTCAGCAAAAAGCTATTCACTAAGTCATTCAGTTGTTTTGGCAAGGGGTGGCTTAGCTTAGCGGGGGTTAAGCCAATCGTTAAGAATTTAAACACTTTGATCTGTTGCAAGTTAGTTCATTTTGTCTGACATCATCTCTGATTCAGTCTCCAGTCGGCCCACGTTGTATACATGCATCATTTGTGAAACATTACTCTCTTGCTGGAAGAGGAAGCCTTTGACCCAGACTGCCCCCAGGGTGGTGATGAACGTGGCCCCGATGATCTGCCACGGCTCCAGGTCCTTGCAGAGGGAGTTGACCTGCCACCGGCCCTCCTCCAGGTACAACAGGAGCATCTCCTTATACACCTCCAAGGCACTCTGGACACAGAGACAGAGCACAGTCGATGAGGACTTCCTGAATGACGGTGCACGTGTATGTGTACTATCTACATCTAGATGTACGTATCTCCATGTTGAGATAAATACTGGTAATTACAGTTTTTAAATAGAAAACCAGTTTTAAAAGCAGAGCAATAGCGTTGCATTTTACAACAATCATCAACAACACACAAGCCATATTGCTACAACATGTTTTTGAAATGGGTAACTATAGAGTATTCTAACAAGTTATGTTTAAGAAAGAGTAACTGTGCAACGTAACTAGTTATATTTTAAGGTAACTAACAAAGCAACAAATTACTTTTAAAAGTAACTTTCCAACACTGATTGGAACACATCTTCACAAAACCGGTGAATTTTAAAAAGTCTGCAACGCCACAGAAGCCCCAAAGTAATTACAGTTCAATTCATTAAAAAATAAAGTGTTTGATGCTGATTTGTACTTACACCAGAAGACATGGCCATGCTGACAGAATTCACTTCCTCTCACTTGAATGTTGGCAGCAATTTTCCAAGAGACTACACCAGGTAAATCTGTCAGTTCAACCTATCATCAGTCTTCTCCACGTGAGGAATGGCTGTCAGCTGACTAGGCAAGTTATCACCAGACTCCTCCCCAACACCCAAGCCAGCATTACACATAACATTTCAAGCAAATGGAGGGTAGAGGAACTTTTTACAATCAATTGCAAACAGAGAAGATAGGAAGTTTGTCTTTGTATGGGCAGAAATGATATTCAATAACGTCTATTTCTAACCTCATCACTGAACTCGTGAGCATGTCTTCATTTGTCAATCAGAATGAGACTGTAGTTTTCACATCCTGTTGTGCAACTAGCGCAGCTCATTTGCGTTCATCTAAATTGAGCTTAAATGCAGTCAGCAATCGCAGTAAATGATTCATGACTGCTATTTCATAAGTGCAGTAAAAATGAACATATCTGTTTCACTCTGTCCATTATCTCTCCGCTGTTGCGTTTTTACAACAGCACGGCAGGCAGTTTGATAGCAGGCAAGGCTGTTTCTCATGTAGCTCCGCCACAATCAGATGGGGGAAAGCGTAAGGTCCACAAGACAATATCCTGATGAACCAGATTTTGCCTGAAACGTAGATCGCATACTGATACCTTGAGGCAGATGTCTCCTTTTACAATGAAAGTAAAGCAGGATACTCAATGTGACAGAGAGTCTGCCATTCTTCAATTGCAACCGAAAGAACCTGAAGTAATATTTAAATCTCCTATGTAATCAAGGTATTTTGCCGCCTATTTTGACAACAACCAGATCTGAGTCAAATACTAGTTGATGAAGCCAAGCCAACAGTGAAAATCCACAAAGATCAGTGGATTTGGGGTTGTGATGATTAACTTTGCCGTGAATGACGCTGAACTGGAGGGCTGCCACTGACGCACATGAGTCTACCCCCCCTGCCCAGACTACTACAGCTGTCAAACCTACTTGTTCGAAGAACATGCTCTCATACAGGTTTGGCAAGATCTGCCAAGCAGAACAGAGTTGGGAGCAACGGTAAATAAGCCATCAACGGTAAATAAGCCATGACTTGAATGGGAGGCTAAAGAAAATCAATTATCCTACACTTTATATGATTGAAATAAATAGTGTTGCAGTAAAAGTGCAGAGCAAGGCTACGCTAAGGGGGGTGCAGGCCTCTGTGATCCATGACAAATTTTCTAGACTTCATCAATCATAAAAGAGAGATTAAATTGCGTTATCTAGAGTCGGGGCAAAAGGCAAGTCTGGGAGGCTGATGCAACCGGGATGACCTCCTGGCATACAGGCCTCTTTCTGTTATCCAACACTCTCTTACAGGTCTACTCCAGATTTTTGCAAAAAAACCAATCAGTGCAATCTTTGCCCCAGAAGCACTAACGCAGAGCACAACACAAAGACTCCCTTGCCTATTTTGTTCTACCCATTGTTTTGCAGTGGACGCCCATTCCTTTGCTTTGCCCCGTACAAGCATTAAGCTATTCTGTAAGGAGACCTTTGTTGTCTCAAAGAGGAGGTCATGTTCTCATGGAAATGTACTGGGTGTGAGGATGTTGCTCCTGGGATACATCAAGGGAAAACAGAGTGCTAACATAACATCATCACTGCTTAGTCCAAAAAAACAAAACAAAACAACAAAGATTCAGAAATGATTTAGGGGAAAATAATTGTGCCTGTGGGCCTGGAAAGCAAGTCTCCTGGCTACCATGACATGAACAGATTTAATGGGCAAGACAGTCAGGCTTTTGAAGTATTTCTTAGATCTTCCCTAGATTCATTGGACACCTGAGATTGCAACAGACAGGTCAAAGGGTTACTGATAATTGTGAACCATTAAAGAAAAACACCCTCTAGTCCAGACTCTTATCTAACAACTGATGTCTTGATCATAAAAACTGTATCTCTGTCCCTTAAAAAAAATCGCATTAAACTACATTATGAGCCAGTCAAAATAGATCTCCCACTACAGTCCCAGGCGCTGGGCTTTGTTTGAACTTCCTGTGTGTTTATGTTACACAGGAAGTCTAATGTTACACAGTGAGCACTACCATAAACAAAAGGAAGGGCTTTAAGACCTCTTCACTTCTCCTCTAGCCCTCACCACAAAACGATAATGTGAGCAATAGGTGGGCTTCCTATGGGGAATGAAATCAAACCAACTGTAGCGTACATGCCAAGAAATCACCACTGTCTAAAGCTCGCTGAAAAACGTGTCCCATTTCAGGAGTTCTCATGTATATATCGCTGCAAATGCGTAAACTTAAACTTGTAGGCTTTGATAACAAAAGTCAATGTCTGCTTAGCCCACTTTGTGTTAACTTGTCATTCTCTGCCTCTTGCTTCAGCATCCCTAACAGCAAAACAAGACGGGTGATAAGTTGACTTGTATTGACAAACAAGGCTAGGCTGTTCGTATGGTCTACAGTAACCACACTGTCATCGTCTATGTATCACTCCATACCTAATACTGATAAGACGCGTGTCAACAGAAACGAAGTTCAAGCGTTTTGGTTTGGCTTTAACGGGAAGTCTGCTTACCCAGTAATCCATGTTGTGGAGGCAAGTCCTCGGCGAAACGACCCTTTTCTTCCGAGTTAGGAAAGTCACCCTGCTTCGCTGTCTGCGGATCTCATCTACATTCTGGGCTACTAACAAACACAGCATTAAGCTAACCCAGATTCAGGAAGTAACCAGCAATCTGGCGTCGCACGCTCTGCGCGTGTGCAGATCTCACAGCAATGTGGGTAGTTCAAGGTGTGTGAAAGCCCTCGGCCCGCGTGGCTCCCATTGCGATAAGGATCTTGTGTAAAGAGCAGGAGCGTCGCACGTTTTGACACCCGCAAACCAAAAGCGCCTATGCTGCCTTAAAGTGCTCCTCGTAAACACTCCGCTCCAAGTGACTTGTCGATGCGTTCAGGTGCTTTTGATCGGTAACAAAATACACACAATAACAAAAATATTTTTTGATAGCTGCTGTTTTATTTTAGAGATCAAGAGGCACAGAGCTACTTTGTACTATAACGCAAGACAATGTACACTGGTCGTGTAATTGACGTTTTAATGAATTTATGAACCAAAAGTTGTTGTGTAACTTATACGAATAGACAGAAATGCACGGCAACTTAAAGGTGATCAAAAAGTGGAAACACAAACATACAATGATGCTATTTATTTACAAAGAATACCAATAATAAAACACATCACTTTTACTATCAATTGTTGATCCTGCTTACACGCTCTAAACGTCACATGTCAGCAACTCGGGTATCATAGAAAATCCCGATTTCCCCAGTCCCGTTTATCACTTGAGTGGGGCGTTCATGCTTTCTCAAAATGTAACAATTTATCAATACATCCCAAAGTTCATGAAACCAGCATTTGGTCGTCGCCTTTGCACGGACGTGAAATGTTGTTTTCTTTCCAGAAGTAGAAACAGCTCCCCGAAGCGGTCGAGAACTGCCCCTGCACATGATGCCGCCTAAGAGGATTTGCATGGATGCAGCAGATATTGATCTTATTACTATTTGAAGTCGATGAATTTCTTTTGGAGAGAATAATTGATTTTGTACATTAATGCTGCAGTTCGGTTGACCACATAAGTGAAAATCCTTCCCATAAGGCACTGAAGAACGTCTGGAGCAAAGACTCACATAATTGACCTTTACTGTAATATGGACAGGCGTACATTTGTAAGGGGTAACCTGTGAGCTCAAGTCTATAGTGCACATGGTGGCTATAGCTGGATGTGACATTTAGGCGGTTGTTACCCCCTAGTTAAAGGTTTGTTAGAGAGCTTTCCAATACCCACAGTGGCTAAATAAGGATTCAAGGTTTGATTTATCATGTTTGGGTCACATTCACGGCCCCACTCGACCCCAAAGGCCTCACAGCTGTACACTTGCGATTAAGTATTTTGCACAATTAAGTATTTTATTTGTTATGTGTATTTATTTTATTTATTTAATGCCTATAAATATATTTTCTTGGAGATAGCCCTGGACAATTTAATACAGAGTGGCCCCCAATTAGCTGGTTTACAGTTGAATCCACAATAGTAGATTTATTGTGGCTTACTTTTACCAAGACAATTGCAACAGTCGCAACATACTATTACAAGAAAAGTAACAAAGTCGTCTAGGCAGTCAGTTTGAGTGACCGTTGTTTATGGTAGGACTATGTAGTGACAATGCAAAATATTAAAAAATGAAATGAATCAGAACATAAAACATCTGGAGGATAAGGATCAGGCTAAATGATGCAATCCATACACAACCAAATGAAAATGAAAAGCCCTACTGGGTCAGGAGACGTGGAAGATTCCCGGTAGTAAAGGAGATTTTTATATTAAAATAAACAATATACTGTTATAAAATGACTAAATTATGAATTGAATTGGGCCCCGTCTTACATTTCACTACAACCATTTGCAAAATAAATCACATTTATTCTTTTTAGCCACCGAGCCTTAAAATAACACAAAGTGCGACAGTGTAAACAAGCTATCAGAAGAAAAAACACTCTTCATTGGTTTACGTGGTGAAAGGAGACGACCTGCAACCACAACCCTATTTGTCAATGGTTTAAAAGCCCTAACATCTCCAGTCTTTACAAAAAGACAAACTGTGCCCAAAGGACAGCTATTCCACTGTAATTGGTGTACATTGTCTTCAAAACCTTAGGTGAGAGCTACAATACATAGCCTGTGAAAAGAAACTCCAAAGCACATTAAAAGTGAATTACTTCTTGTGTAAATTGTGCTCGGGGGTCATTCTGGTCACGACGCGCGCACCTCTCCAAAAGCGCACACGTCTCCAAAGGCGCACTCTATACTTTCTAAAAGGCAGCCACATTGTCGAGGGTTCTCACAAGAGGTGTACATATGGCATCCGGGTTGCAATTAAATGTTTTTAAGATGTTTTTCCATTCTTAAAGAAGTTTCCATTTTCTTTTTTCTCTCTCGGCAGCTCTTTACCAGACTGAAAAGAGGAGGGGGCGGGGGGCACATTCAATGGCTCCGCTGCTAGTTTGCGATGACAACAATCTGGTCAGCGAGTTGTTGGACTTTGATTGCCCCCCTCAAAACGTCCTTCAAACAAAAAAGCTGAGGACGAAAATAAAGCCCCACCTGGTACCTCTGTTTGCTAAAATAATAATAAATAGATTTCGTTTAATAAATAAGCACAAGAGACTGTAAAGTGAAGTGGTAGAGGAAGTATTAATCAGGAGACGCGGGCAGGTATCACCTGCTCTGGAGCTTGCTCAGTTTATTGTTAAATATTGTTAAATCACTTTTCGTAGCAAGTCTGCTTCGATATCTGCTATTTCCACAGCAACTGGGCGCCTATGTTTGCCTTTACTTTGCATAACAAGCAGGACACTACAGCACACTGATAAAAATCAAGGAGAGAGACTGACAACTTCAAACCCACACCTGTCCATGATACCCGAGTATGGATTTGGCATCAATGATTATTTGTAAAGTGGCAATATTCAGTTTACTTTAGACCTTTTCGTGCCTTTTATAACAGCAAGGCACCATCTCCTATCTCACCAGCGTATTTGTCCATTTTATTGAAAGCATATGGTTATCAGATTGTTCCCAAAACACATATTTAGACAGAAAGTTAAGGAGTGCTTTTTGTGATCCTTTGTTGGCAATTGTAAATCATGTTTGAGCTCTGCCACACTTCCCTTCATCCACTCTCGAGAGGTGTAACATCTGCATATGGTTGATACATTTTACTAATATTTATTTTTCCCAAATTAAATTGGGCAAACACAGTGCGCAACTGACTTTTGGCGATAGTGGATGTATTTTGGAGATGTCATAGCGCACAAAGATAGGCTCCCAATAAAACAGAAACTTAGCTTTGACTGATGTGGCACAACACAAGAGCCTTTGTACTATCACTGCAGACAGCAGGTTTCACCCTTTCAAACCCTGTGTGTGAGGTGGTCCCATGCGTAATTGTCTTCATCCAACTACCAGCACATTGCGCTCTCACGCAATAAGCAAACGTTTATCAGTACATTTGTGGCATGGGCATTGGTATTTTATATGATATAGATTAGGTTTTCCGGACTGACAAAGAGCCCCTTTACTCTTGAAATAACCTCCAGTGTAACTGGAGTAACAAGGACCAAGAGAACCAGATTAAAGTCGTTTGATGCCAAGTTACACCGTGCCAGGTCATCAGATATGCGCACAATCTCCGAGCACAAACACGCAACTACAAAAAGTTGCATTGAATATTAATATTGAAAATCGAATTATTCCTCCTACAGTCTTCAGCAATGTGGTCCATTTGGAGTTTATTTTAGAAGCCAGTTTGCCAAGTTCAGCACTAATACAGCATGTGTCAATATTTTGAGTGCGTAAAATGTTGCATTATAAGGTAACTTCAAGGGTAGAGGTCTGAAAATAACTATAGAAGCAAACTCAAACGATATAAATATATATATATTTTCATTCTGGAAAAAAATGCAGCAAATGTGTCAAATGGGCGATATAATTTAGTATAAAGAATGCCTCTTGTTAAGGCCTCGTCTCCAACGTCCCCTTAATATGGGGAAGTGTGTGCGCCCACTGATGACACAAGTTAAAAGTTCTGCTCGGAAATAAAATATGTGTCTATTATGTACAAGTGAGGAGACGAACACCTACCAGCAGTATTCACTCAAGTGCACCACATTATAATTTCTAAAATATTTTCTGTGCGCAATATTGTCTTGGTCGGCATAAATCAGTCACTAATAGGTGATTCTTTAGGTTATGTCACTCAGTTCTTTTATGCCTGGTTAGGCAGCTCCAAGACTCGATTTAACTGATAAAAATATCAATAAAGTTCAGGATTTGGGCTGAGTGAACTCTGCACTGGAAATGCATCGCAGGGAAGTTAAATCATTGAAGATAAAACTATGGCCAAGTCCCTGCATGTAATATCATTAGCTACCCAAACTTCCAAACCCCCAAAATTGGAGCACTGACTCATAACTGACTTTTTCTATTATTTGGTCAGTGTGATAAATTATTATAAGCCCCTCACCAAACTACCAGCTGGGGAGGGAACATTAGTCCTGGACGCTCACCCTGATGTGATTTGTAAAAAATATGGCTTTCAAGTGGATTTCTGGCTATTTTTTGCTTGATCTTTGGTCTCCATTGTAAGGATAAAAACTAAAACATCAACACATTGCCCAAACAAAATGACCCAAGTGACACCGATGGTCGTACTTTATTCTCATTAAACTCGATTTATTTTCTTCAAGACCATAGCAACTGGACTGGAAATTACAAGTAAAAAAATCTAAAGAAAAACAAAAAAAAAACAGTGGCTAGGGGGAGAGAGAGACAGACAGACAGAGAGAGCAGGACGCGCTGCCTGGACGCTGATTGGTCACTTGACAGGCACTGTTGATTCAGGCGTACTCCGTGCAAAAAGATAAGATAAAGGGCATATAAAATGACAGAGATGCGCATCAATCCCTCGCTGTCAGCTGCACATACACCTTGTCTGCTGCCTCCAGTCGGAGGAGAGAGTCGAAACGACAAGCGACCGGTTGCCTCTTCACCCGAACTTCCACCTGCCTCAAGTAAGTGTTGCTACATTAGCAGGGTGTAGATCAGCAAGGGAGTACTGTTTGACTGTGAAACACCCATCTTAACAAATGATGTAGTACTTACTTAAAATCTACGGATAGGAGGGGGTAGTTTCTCTTATTTTCAATGCAAATCAACTAAATTAAACAATTTTGATAAGTGTTTTTGAACATGTTTATACGCAGCTCCTAGCTTGATAAATAACCAGCTTTTTCTTTTATTTGTGCAGTATGTCTCCAAAACTACCGTGCGCCGCCCCTGAACTGCGCGTAACCAGCAGCGCGGTGACGCTCGGCGGATTTTCTCCAACTGTCCGCAATGCTGCGGAAGAAGCCGGCGCCACTTCAGGCGACGACACTGAGCATCCGTGTAGTGGAACACACACTCACAGAGGAGGCAAAGTGTCCTCTGTGACAAACCCGACATACAAACCGAGACGCGAGCAGCGCGGCCAGAGGGGACGACGCAGAACGAAGGCGAACGACCGGGAGCGCCACCGGATGCACAACCTCAACTCCGCTCTGGACGTCCTGAGAGGCATCCTCCCAGCCCTGCCGGACGACGCCAAACTCACCAAGATCGAAACCTTGCGCTTCGCCCACAACTACATCTGGGCGCTGACCGCGACTTTACGCATGGCCGACCAGCGCGGACACATCCCGGACTATTTTCAGCAAGAGGCCTACTTTTCGGCATCAGATCCGGGCAGCCCATCAAGTGTTTTGTCTACCGAGTGGGACTCGACATCGCCCGCGTCCTCTTGTTGCGGGCCTTCAGCTGACATCAGGGTAGATTTAACCCCGGGCATCTCCTACACAGCCGCTAATGAAATGAATTGTAAGATGCGGGCAAGGGAGGAATTCAACGTTTTCCCTGTTTCCGTTTACTTTTCAGTCAATAACTGGTGAAAGTTGCCTCAGACACTGCTACTGTTCATCTCTTTAAATTGGTACTTTACAGCACTTATGCCAAGCTTATATGAATTATACACTTCATTCTCTCTTTATTATTTAAAAGATGAGAAAGTATTTTGCCCAGCAAGCCCGAATGAGAATTTGAATTCATTCATTTTGGTGAGTGATTTCATAACCATGTTGCACTTATTTGCAGGGCAAATCTCACAAGGACGATTTGACTAAAATGTCAGGAAGCACAAGCGACAATCTAGGAAGACAGGAGATGATTGTTTGAGCTAAAACATATTTATTTGGCAATGATATTCACTTTTGTTTTTGAACTGTTTTGATGAATAAGAGTAGGCCTATTTATTTTAGTACATGAAAATCATATGTAGTTAGTTTTGGGGTGAAGACGTGTGATTTTCCATTCATTGCATGTTACAAAAGAACATAATAAACATGAACAAAGACTCTACATTACTAAAAGTACAGTGGCTGTGATGCGAACAGTAAATTGCAGCGGACTCCATGGCAAGCTGGGAAACAGAATTTTAAGAGTACAAATGAGTGCATGCGTCACCACCTCGTAGTACTTTCCTTTCTTAGATGCCAAAGCTAATGTGCAAATCATCACTTTTCATAAGAGGTGCTTCTTTGCTTTCATGCCTAACGGTGACTGAATTGAAGCGCGATGCGAGAGGAGACAGTTTCCACAGTCGACGGGTGAGTAGCACGAGCCGAACGGTGTGATGTCTTGGCGTCGCTTCGTGGCGTCCTCTAGTGACGCGCAGTCCGAGCGCCGCGCTCAGCGAGCGGGTCTACTTGGGGAATACGGTGACCACGTCGTAGCCCTCGGGCGGTGTGACTCGCTCGCGTGCGTGCTTCTCACAGTAAATCTGGTCCTCCACAAAGAAATGTCCCTTCTGTTTCAGGTTGACCTCGCAGTCTGTGCAGGTGTAGCACTCGGGGTGACGGAACTTGTCCCGAAGCTTGACGACCATCCCCCTGCAGCGGCGATATACAGATCACAACAACCTTGTAACACACTCATTTCAACATTCAATACTTTTAA
>OOFE01027689.1:7058-28582 GCA_900323365.1 Monocentris japonica | reverse complement strand
CTTTTATCCAAAGCGACTTACAAGGGTGATAGTTAACACTATGTGGGGATCGAACCCACGACCTTGAGACTGAGAGTCTCATGCTGTCCGGGCCAGACTTGTTCTGCATAGAGAGAGTGAGTACAACAGAGCTCACGACCACTGCTCTGCTGGTCAGACTACTGTGCAGAAAACAAAAATAGAACTCTCCCTCCAGTTAAAATCAAAATTTGCTTAAATTCATAAATAGAGCTAACAATGCTACAATATAAAATGTACCTTGGGTACAGTCTCACTGTCAACAAAGTGGGTTTCCATTTCATTGTCAATGGACCAGAAAATGTCACTTGATTCCACCACAGACTCTCAAATTATCTACCTGAACAAGGGTATCTCAAAGCTATAAACAAACTGTCCAACATCAATGGAATAACCCATAATGCCATATTATCAGTACAGCCGCAACAAAATAAAAAGTTGGTCAATGATATCTAAATTGATCTCTACTGCTGCGCCAGGTGCACATCACGTTATGCTCTCTGTGACACCAGAGACTAATCACGAGGCTGGGGCACTCACTCAGCTGTTGTTCGTAAACACACTGCGCACATGTGCCTTTCTTCTTCATCCACTTGGGTGAGACAGACATCACCTTCTAGACAGACAAAGGCATTGTCTGACCTCAAAAAAGCTGTCTGACAAAAAACTGATGGACAACGGAAGGTAATTGTTAACTTTTTTTCTCCAATAATGTTACCATCCGTGAAGTGACATTACGCCAGCTGCTAGCAGAGTCGATGTATTCAACAAGACACATAATCACACACAGAGTGGAAAATAAATTCTTCCCCATGCATTGAGCGTTTCTTCCCTCAGAAGTGCAATGAAAAATAGCCCCACCCACCCCCACATGCCCTACTGGCACAAATAAAGTTCTGAGCTAAGGGAAACACCAATTTTGTTTGAATGCCCGAAAAGGAAAAAAGGCATTAAAAAAGGCAATAAATAAATTGTGCCTGTACTTTATGAATAGACATTTTAATTGCTGCATGCAAGAGAGATCAGTGTTTGTCGACAGCTTAAATGCCTAACAAGCATCTCATTTTGGCCAGGGTCTGTCCTCCTGTCTGGGTTTCTCCTTAAAAGTCTAGACTAAGGCTTTAGTCTCTGTCTGATTTTCTGTCTTTGTGTCTGCCTGCACCTTGCCAAAACATACTGCAGCTGCTACTCTACAATTGACAGACCGCCATGTTTGCGAAGCGATTAGGATTGCTGCCACACACGTTTGCATCATCTGGGTTCTGTACTGTATCTTCAGGAGTTATATCACTGGTTTATTGTTCCCTTCTCTGCTGCCATGTCAGATGTCAGCAGCAGCCCCAATTAAAGAACTCTAGGCTAAATATTAGCAGAGCGGAGAGAGAGACAGACAGAGAGTGTGGAGAGTGTTGGTTGGGAACCTATGAATTACTTGCACCTGAACAGACAGATTGTCCTAATCCTCTCCAAGCGCATCAAGACATTCTGCTAGCAATCAAACCCTAGCCATGTATGTTTGTGTGAGTTTTCTTCCTTTATGTACTGAGATGGTGCTCAGCTCAAAGTAAATCTTGGTGTGTGTAGTTTTACTTCTATATTAAAAAGGAGAAAATGAAAAATCCCCAGAACTCCTCTCCTAAGCTCCTCCTTTGTCACAGCCCCCTAAAACCATAAAAGTTTGTTTCTTAGCTCAAAACTTTAGTCAGTTTTCCTTTCAATACAATTTCTGTCAGTCAAGCTGAAACTGCTTCAAAAAGAACCTAAGTTCAGACATCTGGTGATATGAGGAAGTTGTTCACCCTCATGCACAATGGTACATCATAGATTCACAGATTATCATTTTTTCCTCTCCTCCATCCTTTCATGAGTCCAACACAATTTTCCACAATAGATTATTCCACCAACATGCCCTTTTAAAGCATGGCTAGTTCCAGCATTAGTACATTAGGGATGGAAGGGTAGATAGATGTCAGATAGATGTCCAAGAAGTAGGATTAACACTGGTCCAGTAGGAGGTGCAAGTAGGGTTAGTGGAATTGCACACCAGTAGGATGGTGAGATGTGGCAGCAAGGCACATGGACAAGATTGGAGCACGCAATGGACCACAAGATCTCTTATATGAGCTCTGTCAGGCTGGGCTTCGGTGTATCTAGTACATGATGGAATCAGTCTGTGATGTTCTTCCCAGCTAATCCAACCTCTTCTGTTAAAGCAAGGCTCAGTCACCAGCATATAAGGGAATTGATACGTTTTAAATCAATATTGATTCCTTCATTTATTATTAACGAGCCGATTCCTTAATAATTCCCTTAAGTGGTTTGTGTTCATAGCACTCCAAAAATATCAAGTCTGTAGTTGAATTGATTGAAATTCTGCTACAATCCAAAATAAGGCTGAAATTAAAAAAAAACAGTTCATACCACACTGTTTTAATATTGTGTTCCTTATAATACCCTTGACCCTGTACACACGACACAAGTGTTCTGTGTGCGAGTGGCTATGAGGTTGTGACGTGACATTTTGATGCTCAGAAGGTAGCAGAGTGCATTCAGTTCATTTCTCTCTGCAGAAAGGCAGCAGTCGCCTTGTAGCTGAAGCGTGCAGCAGGATCGTAATAAAGAAGTCAAACTAAACTCTTTATCAAAGTGTAGCCATGCTTTCAGTGTCTTCTTTCCACCGTTTACCGTGCAATGTTGCTATACACTTCATCTCCCCCTAACTCACAACGCTTCACTCACATACAGCAGACAAGGGAAGAATGGACATGGAATCAACTTGATAGTAAATTAAAAAATAGCGTATTATGTTGCATTTAAAAAGAAGACCAGGACAAAAAACTGGCTTGATAATGCCTATCAATAAGGCATTGAAAAAAAAAAAAAAAGATTGGAACCTGTTCCTCAATGGAGCTGGGTCTCAAAGTTCACATGCTCCCTGTGCCTCAGGAGAAGAAAGCCAGAGCACATCCTCAGCTGTTAGCCAAAAAGACCTGGAAGAGGGATGTTATAGTTAGCATCTCAGTGAGGCGCTGAAGGTTGCAGCAGACACCATCTGCAGAGGCATCACCTAACTTCAACCCCATCCATCCAAGGCAAGCCATTGGGTTCATCAAAGCAGGAGAGAAGCCACAGCCTCAGGCGGGTGTGACAGCAGGGCTTCTCATAATTGCCAAGAAGGATAAGATGGCCAATGAGACAAAAAGGGCCCAACTTTGTGGATGTTTTAGTAGATGGTGCAGCAATGGTGTACATTGTGTGTGAGCTGCAGAGGGTTTGTGGGGCAAACTAGTCTTTGCAGGGCCTACTGAATCCTTGGCATCACAGTGTGCAGAAGAGGAGGGTCATAAAAATAACAACATAGGCTGTGAGAGGGCCTCAAGGTGGCTTTGGGCCAAGAAGAAATCAACCCCAATTAGATCACCTGGTATCTAATGGTGAATCTACAGGGCTCAACAATAAGGATTTTTTCCACTGGCCAGGTAGGGACATTGGTTCAGATTTTCACTTGCCTCAGCAACATTTTACTGGCCCTTCTGCAAAAATTTAAAATAGCTATTTTTGAGCTATGTAGTTCCAAATCAGGCCATGCTAATTGAATTAACTGTTTAACGGATGCCTCGCGTCACTTTTTGTTGATGCATTGTTTTTATGCCGTCCTAAAATCAAATTCCTACACCGATTTCAAACACTCCGCTACAACTTGCTACCCCCGCTACAGTCACTCTGCCCAGGGCCGTGAGAGACCGAGACACAGGCAGGAGGAAGAGAGTTCACGGGCCGGCTGGCCGCTTTATTTGTATCACAACAACATAAGACGACCCAATCTTGACTGCCGCTTTCCAGCTCGTCTCTCTCGGCCGGCGCACCTTCTGTCTGCACCTTCTTTTTTTTTTTTCCCGCTCGCTTGTCTCACTTTTGCCATTCTTGCCTGCACTTTGTACTGCCCACAAACTTTCACAGCGTATAAAATCGCCGGGAATCCAGCGGCATGCATCGTAAATGTTCGAAGACGTGCAGCCAATGACAACGCTGCAACGACAAAACAACACTGGCCCAATAGGGCAAGTGACAGATCAATCAACTGTCCCGAACCTCTCTCATACTGGCCCTGGGCCATAGGACCATCCTTATTGTTGAGCCCTGGGTCCGTGGGCTGGTTGGACGGGCCATGCTCAATTTGTTCAATTTGATTTGCTGTGCCGCCGGTGACTAATTAGACGTGCGTTCTCCGGTCCGGGCCTCTCTCTCCTTTTCTGTGTCAAACTGGCAGCACACTGACAGATCTGACGCCTGATAGGTGAGATTAGAGCAGGAGGTGAACGTGATTGGTCAACTAATGATGTAATTACAAGGTGTAAGTACGGTGCATTGCAGCCTAAGGGGGAAACAACAGACAAAAAACATTGTAGAGAAAACAAGGATTAAAAAAGAATAAAAGGCACTAGGCTCATACTGTATCATGTTTAGTAAAACAAGCTTGCAGCCGGTGGCCCCAGAAGGTATTAATGTGCTCCTGGGACGATTACTCCTACTGCCACCAAATTATCTGCTGCTCACCAACTAAAAATGTTGGGGGAAATCAATGCCATCAGTGGAAAAAAATGGTCTGGAGTCCTACAATAATTTACAGTGCTTAGAAAAGTAGTCAATATCTTTGTCAAGTTATTCCATCAATATTAGTCTAAAACTCATTGGAAATTAAATTGCAAGGTTTAAATTTAAATTAATGATGGTTGGAATCTCGGCTATTAAAAATGCATTAAATTACACAAATGCCCTGATCATGAGCAAGAGATAATACAGACAGAACAAACTGCCATAATTATGGTATTCTTCAATTTTCTGGTGAAACAAAGACTGACTGAGCCTGATGTGAGCCAATTCCTGCTCTGGTCAGCATTTCTCCCCAGTTCGCCCATAACGTAGGGAAGCAGGATATTCTTCTGCCTTACACGACATCTGGGTCCCTTTATGAGTTATGAATTAAAATGAACCACATGTTTGTGCACGTGTATTCTTAGCACAAGTAGTCTGAAGACAAGCGGTCTGAAAAAGCACTGACAACTTCCATTTCATGATTTGATGCAAAGATGTGGCCTTGCAGCAATCAGTGCAGTGCTCTTTAGAAGTGATTGCCTCTTGCGGTATCCCGGGAGGCAACAGACAGTCAACACACCACCAGTTACCAGAGAGAGTGCCACAGAGAGTAGAGCAGGTCAGTAGCAGGAAAAGCGCTACAGAACAAAACTAGGTTCAGTGTCACAGAGAGTCTATTTTCTAGTCGACATGTTGAAGCCAATGGGGACTTGGACTCACCTGTGACCGATTAAGAGCACTAGAGCGTATTTAACCTGCTACTCTCCCAGAGACACGGACAGCTCTGAGGAAGACAGCCACTACCTATCCTACTCTGTTGCCCCAGCGTTTGGCGACAAGGGCTTTGGAGTGACAGCAAGTACTCAGCTTCATTACAAATAATTGCCTCTAGAGAATGCAAAGGAATGACCGGGCGAATGCTCACTACCTCTCTCACCCTCACTTCTCTTGACGCCACCAGGACTCAGCCCACAGCGATGCCGGAGAAGCACACCCATCCCAGGGAACCGGATAAGCCCTCACCACTCTGTTTGCTTTGTCTGTTTTATCTACAGGTGGAGGCTATTACTGCTAAACCCTGAGACTCGACACAGGGTTGATTGACGAATACCCCAGACCCGGGAAGAATTTCAGTTATCCTTTCTCTCTCACCCTGCCCCAGAGACTTACTAATAAAGTATTCTTTTTGTTCTACGTGAAATCGAGCTCTCTCACTCCCAGGTTGCCACACTCCAAACAATTCCAAACACCAATGAAAAAGGTACAGAAAGATCAGCTATGTCCTGAAGAATTGACATTTAAAAAAATACTTTGCAAGCAAGATATTACACAACAGTCAACATTAGTCAACATGGTTAAAGTGACTGTGAGAGTACCCAGGGAAACAATACAACAGAATAAAGGTTGTTTGAGTATATAATCTGTAAAACATTTTGTAAAACAAAATAAAGTTCTTGATTTGACATTCTCCTTTTTATTGTCTATGGAGCAGCTCCATAATATGCATTTGGATGATCTTGCCAGTTTGAGTCTTACTTTCTAACTTTAGGCGAGAGTTGTTCATGTTTACAAATACTGATAGGATTATAGGTTGCACCATAGCAGTGGCAACTGGTCATTAGGTCAATCTTTTTATTTGCTATAATTTATCATCTATGAATATAGCATCTTCCTAAAATTGCACATCATTTGTGTTAGGATTTTAGTTCATGTTTATTGGTCCGAGTAAACGTCGCTGCCCAAATTGACAGTGCATACAGGTGCTCCATTGAGCAGCATAACAAACAGGTGGAGGAAAACAGGTACGTCCTCAGTCAGATCATAACATGTATAAAACTGTGTGGAAAATGTGAAACAGCACTGTGGGGCCACGACGAGTCGGCGGACTCTCTGAATCCGGGAATATTCAGATGCATTTTCGAGACTGTGTGTGAGGGCGATTCGAGGCTTCAGAGGCACTATGAAACTCAGCCCATCTTCAAAGGGACATCCAGCACTGTACAAAACAAACTGTTAGACTGTATGTATGAAGTGTACAGGGAGGAGATAGCCAAGCAAGTGGACGAGACATCATTTGTCGCCATACAGGCAGACGAGACAGCTGATGTCTCTTGTAAATCACAAATGGTGGTTGTGCTGCGATGCATGTTGCCTGACAATACAGTAACAAGAGAGGTTTTTGGAGTTTGTTAAAGTCAAAGATAAAACTGGACTCGGCCTCTCTAATAGCATCAAGGGTGTGCTGGAACCACTGAAGCTGGGAGACAAGCTGATCGCTCAGACTTATGATGGTGCGGCTGTAATGAGTGGGAACATCCGTGGGTTACAGACGCTAATGAAAGAGACATGCCCACATGCCCAGTTTGTTCACTGCTATGCCCACCAGCTGAACCTGACCTTGCAAGCAACTTTGTTCAGCAAGGATGAGCGTCCTGAAGGTGTTTTTTGCAGATTTAACTGCCACCTTTTTCTCTGGCGCCCCAAAACGTGTTGCAGCTCTTGCAGAGGCAACACAGAGACGCATTCCAACTGTCAATGCAGTTTGGGAGAACCGTGCTGCGCTGCTCCAGTGTATGGAAGACATACGCACACAACCAGGATGGGATGAGGCCACCATAGGTGAGGCATACGGCCTGTCACAGAAACTCCAGGACAGAGCCTTTCTGAAGCTGCTGGAATTTTTTTCCTTGCTTGTGCCAGAAGTGGATGTTTTATACAACACTCTGCAAAAAGGGAGCATCGATGCACCTGGAATTAGCAGTGTGTCCACCCATTTCAAGGAGAATGTCCAGAATATGCAGCAACAAATTGATGAATTGGTCTCTACCGCTCACGATGGAGCAGACAAGTGATGAAGGAGGCATGCGACACAGTCATCTCTCAGGTGGAACAGAGGTTTTCGCAGAGTGACCACCTGATCACTACAAAGCTGATTGACAGCTCGCTCTTCCCACAATTTGTCCTGTCATTCCCTACATCTGAGCTTGACTGTGCTGTGAAACTATGGCCTGTAGGAAATGAGGAAAAGTTGAAGTCTGAGCTGACCACTGTACCGCCACACTGAGCTTCATACTGGTAAGACGGCCCTGTCTCATCCATCCATGAGAACAACTTAGACGAGGCTTTGGCTGAGTCACCCTGCTGAAAATTATAACTCCTATGACGACATCTGAGTCAGAGAGGAACTTTTCCACCTTGAAGAGGATAAAAACTTTCACTCACAATACCATGGGACAGCCGCGACACATTGGCCATGCTGTCTATCGAAAGCCAGCTGATTCAGCAGCCACATGACTTCATCCCCAAAGTCATCGAGAAGTTTGCCCAGAGGAAGAACCACCGTGCTGCCGTTCTCTTCAAGTGAGCCCTCAGCTTAGGTGAGTGAAAGCATATTGTTGTGCTGGATCGATTGATATAGATGGTGACGAGTGTCAGTGTGTCCATGCCTATCTATTAAGGTTGTTGTCATACAATGGATCTGTATCCCTAAAAAGTTGTCTGTGCACTTTGTTGTGGTCTTCAGTGGTGTTGAGCTCTTTGCTGTTCAATTATGGCCCTGTAGGTTCATTTGTTCTGAGCTTCGTTGTGTCGGCTTAAATACTGCATTCTTAATTTCTCTCTCTTTCTCTCTCTCTCTCTCTCTCTCTCTCGAAGCAAGCCTGATGTGTTAAAAAAACACACACCAGTAGCAAGAGAGTACTGTAGTTTTCTTGGTATGTAGCCTATCTATTGAAGTGGTTGGTGTCCCACCAATCTTTTACATAGCACCATAGTAATAACATGACTTCTTCAATTGACTGATGTTCCCTTATAACTACTGTGTACATGGGGTAATACAGGATAACCAAAATACGGTGGCAGATCACATGCAGTTATCGCATTCTTGGTAAAGAATTTAATGTCACAAAACAAGCAGATAACAAAAAGGTAATCAGTCAGGGCTTTATAACTGATCTGTCTCCGTCATATCTCTGTCTGCCTGGTGTCAAGCCGATAGTGAGCATGAGTCGCAGAGAGGATGAGAAGAGGAGCAGATATAGGCTATAGATGACTGATAACAGAATGCATATGAAGAATAATGATACTGGTCTGTCTGTCAACCAACAAGCAGTCACTCCCCTTCCCTTTGGACACATTAAAAACCTACACTGGGTAACCAACATTTTGGTTTTGCAGTTAATATAGCACTTTTTTTTCTACCAAATTCCCTATCTGTTCAAGACAACAACTACTAAAAGCAGGGTTAGGTACTGTTGTAGGTGGCCTATTTGAAAATTAAGCCACTTTCAGTACTCTAAGTGTTTTTTCTGTGTGTAGGTAGGCCAGTACTTTTCTTTGCAGATCACTGCATAAAAAAAGATGTCTATGAATACTCTCCTGGATGGTCATACCATGCTGCAATGCATGTAGCAAGAGCTTGTAAATGGTTGCATTGAGGAACATGCCTGTCACAACAAAGCAAACATTTGGAGTGGAAATCCACACCCCAAAATACTGCCAATTAGATTTTATATTATGGACATTGGCTAGAGACCATGGAACTAGATTCAAATCAAGCCAAGTCAAGTTTATTTATATAGCCATTTATCACAAACAAGCCTCAAAGGACTTTACAGGCCTAACTAGGCCAGGCTGATAGACAATCAGATTTATGGCACATGTTATGTTGCCACTCAATGGCTGTGGTGCAGACCTGGATGGCCTTAGGATGTCAAATCCAAAAGAAGAAGAACTCTCTTTTTTTGTTTGTATTGTTATGATAACTTTACACTTACATTTGCTTTCCTCTTCTTTGTAGTATTACTATCATTATTACTACTACTATTGTAATTATTTCATTTTGTTAACCACTATCAACCTAAGGATAGTTTTGCTATCTATCATCTCAGTAAAACTAAGACAACACAAACCATTTAAAGTTGACAAAGTGCTGCCGACACAAAAATGGGCTTCAGTGCTCACTAGAGGGTGAAAACAAAAAATACAGTTCAAACATCATCAAACAGCATTGTCAGCAAAAAAAAACAAATGGAGAGACGTGCATGAATAGCTTCCCACCGCATTTTAACTACTGTAAATACTGCAAAGCAAGTAAATAAGTTAATGCATCTTCAAAAAAAAGCATCGCCTTTTTATTCTATGGTCACAAAGAGGCACACCGCCTGCGCACAGCCCCGGTTTCCAAATGACGACGAACATTTATCAAGGTGCAATGCACTGCAGGTGCATAACAAAGTGTGCTAACAGGTTAGCCAGGTGAAGGATGTGTTAATGTGAGTTAAAGATGCCTCACTACCCACAGTCTCTTAGCAGAGGCAAGTCAGCATCTTTTCCACACGCCAAAGCCCAGAATAGTCTCACAGGCTGGCAAACTGGTGTAACCTAGCGAGGGATATATGCCCTGGTAGCAGGTGTTTAAATGAAAGCAATGAGCGAAAGCTGCTTCTATGAAGTTACAGCTAGCAGTTAACGTTAGCTTGCTTTATAACGCTAGCTTGTTTGATAACGTTAGCTCGACTTTTCCTGTCAAATAAAAACACAACAGGCCACCAAGCACCGCAGGCTCTGCTTCCCGTGATGCATACAGAACAAAGTCATATTTACCTACCGATATTTTTTCGTTGAAACTTTAATGGCTTGTAGGTTACCACGTGTGTCCACATCTGTTCACCAACAACATCTGAGACGTTTGAGCGTCCAGAGCTGCGCAACGGGGCTCCTGTACCGGTGATACCTTTATGAAAATGCACCGAGTGGATAAAACTCAGTGAAAGCTGTGATTCCTTATTGATTTCACCAATTAAATACACTTAAGACATGAAGGGGGAGATGGAGATGAAGGCGAGGAGACGTTTAAAAAGTTCCCTTGGCAATTATGGACATGGATTGGGTTGCAACTCAACAGTAACAGTAGCCCTAATATTTTGTAAGTATTTTGAGTGTACCCGAACAAAATTCCAATCATTTTTTTCTCCTCAAGTACATTGATTTGCCAAGGGGATTCACTAGCTTTATTTTTTCACCACACAAATGTGAATATTTTAAAGCAACAAATTAAATATTTTTATATGAAAAAAAGAGGACATTCAATTTATTCTCCTAATAATGTGACTAAATTCTTAATTTGTGTTGTGCACGTAGACTACTAACAATGTGTCAACGCCATTGCATGTAGTAATGTCATGTGGCGTTCAGGTCATATCGGAAGAACGAGATGTGATCTCTTGTTACAACTTGAAAGCGTTTAGGTGCTTAAAGTCGATTGATTGTATTGGTGTGAATATAACTGATAATCTTGATCTTTATTACCTTGGACTGGTGATTCCCTGTCATGTTTAAAATCCCCACATGACCTGTAAATCATCACTAAGAGACTGACATGAACAGTTTTTCCCCAGTCAACAGCTCATATTTATGGTAAATCAATTTTGACGTGAGCGCAGCATGAGGCTCACCTGTCTTGACAGGTGACATACACTGGTGTTGTAATTGAAACCTTTGGCTAAACCACAATTAGGAATACAGTGGTGCATTGAAGCAGGCCTATCAGACTTGATAATAGAATCACTGGCCACAAGTACTGTACATGCATCACAAATGTGATTATAGTAACATATGTGGAGTACTCCAATTCTATTTGCATTAATAGACACCAGTTAGGAGATGTATACAACTCAGTTGCATTGTTTGAACTGTCGTCAAGTTGCACATGTGCCCAGCTCATCCTGCTATGTGGAGGTGCAAGGGAAGTGTAGTCTGTACTGGGCTAGACCAAGATGGAGGGTGGTTAAAAAAACATAAGGGGGGTGGATTTGCCAGAACAACTGATCAGGTTTGTACTCACTGGAAAAAACTGAAGGCTGCATACTACAGAGCTCAAGAGCAAATCTCAGCCAGTGGCTCTAACCCATACACACTCCCTCACTTTGACCGCCTTAATGAAATTTAATTTATTCTTTTAGCAATAACCCCATCAATTCCCACAATTCTCTCAGAATAATCTAAAAAGTACTTCACTTGTGTAAACAGGATTATTATGGGGAGTTGTCAGATTAAGGATTTATGTAAATGTGACTATTGCCTTGCTCATAGTATTGAAAATAGTCGCATCATTTTGCACATGTTCACATAGCCACTGCATTGATCGCCTGGATTTTTTGAAGGCGTTATAGGTCTGTGATCGACCCTTCATTAACACCGTGCATCATCAATGGGAAGTGATCAGTAGGCAGGCTGATTGACTCCAGACTGGATGTAGGACCAACTTTCTATCAATCTAGTCACCTCACATGGAGACATTTCACAAGGCCCTTAGATAAGTCTAAAGACATCTTGATGTGTATTGTTGGTCAGAAAACAATTGTATACTGGAGAATGTAATACTTGCAAAAAAACATAAAGACATAAAAACATAATCTATTACAACTCAGGCCTAGCCAGTTGCTTACTATTTTAATTTCCATGTAGGAAGCACAGGACATGGTGAATGTCCCCCTGTCACTTGAAGAAAATGTTTTTTAGATTCCAGGAACCAGTTGAGTACATAATTAAACTCATATCAAGTGAAAACACCCTTGTACTCTTGTGTGTATATTTTTCATGGAAAACTTGCTCAGGAATTAGCTCTTGGTGCTACAAAGGTCAGTCCTATATGAGACAGATGTGGGGACCTTGTCAGTACTGTGCAGTTGTGCCACCCTCTTGTCTGACTTCCCTACCTCCTCCTCCCTATCTGTGACCTGGCTGCTTCAAACAGGGCAGGTCATCAGGCTAAGGCAGATAAACGGTAGCTTGCTGAAAGGAGAGACTAAAAGGAGAATAGGGGCCAGACAGATAGGAGGCCAGCAGAGAAGTGTCTCAACCAAGATATAGAACTGCAGATGCTATGGAGTGTTGAGTATGGTATTATTGATATACAATAAAATATTTCCGCCGAAAATAAAAAGAAACCACATGCTTCCAGGGAATGGTGTATTTAACAATAACATTTTTTTTATTGGAGTGAAAATTTCACATATTTAATCAGCCAAGTGTTGTGTCTCTCAGCTATCTCCATATTGGCCCCCACTCCCAACACCTCCACACACTCATACACACGAATGTCTGACTCACCGCACAGGATTTGAACATCTTTGATTGGTATCAGTTGCACATGGGTGTTCATCTTCACCCTATACATGTTGTCAATAAGGTATTTAGTGCACTTGCAGTCAGACAGACCATCAAGCTGAAGAGGCATCTAGCCACACACGAATTGTACAGTGTGCACTCACACACACACACATCTACACATACACACGCATACATGCTAGGGCCAGAGTACCTGCTGATTATTAGGCTTTCCAAGACATATCAGGATATATCACACTGATAATGCACTCATAAAAGTAACACAGAAAAAAAAAACATGCCACCACCATCATCATTACTCGTCCCACATATGTGTGCCCAAAATTACCCTATTAGCAACTTACCAGTTTCGGCAGTTTCCTACAACACACTGGTGTGATTATAGCTGGTGGTGCCATTATCGAGTGTCTCCAGCCATGCCAGGCATTAGAGGACGACAGTGCAATTGCATGCTTTGTATTCAGCCAGCTCAGCTCAGCTTATTTCACCCGCTGCATGCATCACTAGCCTCACCACAGTGTCAGGCGTCTGCTGCTGATTTGGAACTTGCACAGTTGCTGAACATGACTGGTGCTTTAGTGGCTCGAAAAGTACATACCTCAACTGTCCATTTCTTAACTTGATGTGGTTCTCTATGTGTGATAGATAGATAGATAGATAGATGGAGTGAGAGGGAGTAAGAGGGAGAGATAGGGTCAGTGCATGTGTTGTCTTGGCTAAGCTGTGTGAGTGGATGCACATTTTTGTCTATGTTGAGTATTTTCATAGTTGTGAGCTCTACCATAATTGCATTTACTTGCTCTATTGCTCTCATAGCTTCTCTAGCCTAACTCTATTTTGTGTGTGTGCATGTGTGTGTGTGCATGTGTGCATGTATGTGTGTGCATGGATAAGCTAGTTTGCCATAGATACCCATATCTTTATGTGCACACACAGCCACCCTGCACCCACCGATGCAGTCATGGCAGCCAATTCTCTTGTCTTGTTAACCCTGTTCCTGTTTTATTGATTGTTCATTCCATCACTCAGTGCCCACAAAGCTAATCAATGTAGAGAATTTCACTGGTGTCAACCAATAACATACATCCCAGTCAACGGCACCCCTCCGCTCTCCCGTCTTGTCCCTGATGTCGTATACAGTTGCCAGTTTATGTCATTTTCCACACAATGACAGATGGAGAAGAAAATCTGCCATCAAAAATCATTGGCTGCTGCACTCCCCTTCATTTATTATCTTGGACTGGGAGTGTGGAATGTCTTTGAAGATGTGTAGATATACATGCAAACATGTGCACACACACACACACACACACTTTTGTCTGTCTTTGAGACTGGCGATATAAGTGCCAAGCTGTCTATTTGGCTGTGTTCATCTGTTATGAAACACTGAAATATGCAGTCTGGCGTTAGTGTCCTCAAGGAGAAGGGAAGTGCCAACTGTAAATAGAATAGAATACATTTGTCCCAATAAACACCTCTACCAAAAACATGTAAATGGGCAAAACATTCTCACAGAGACAATATTGTGTGTACGTGTGTGTGCATGTCTTAGTATGTGTGAGTGTTTGAGGTGAGTGAGTAGTCTATATTTGTGAGTTGTTGTTGTCAGAGTGCAGCGTGATAGTCCCCTCAGCATCCCAAAGCTAATTCTAGCAGGATAATTGACTAGCTCTCTCTCTCTTTGTCTCTTCTCTGCAATGTGATTTAAACAAATCACATCAACATATTATGGAAGCCCATAGGGAACTTTATTAAAATGATAATGTAAACTTGAAAATGAAAAAAATGTAATTCCACAATAGCATTATTATTTTCCACATATGTATGTGTTATTTGAGTAAAAATTAAAATTAAAATGCATTAATCCAATGTGCATTTTCGTTTTCACATACTCGTTCTATGACCATATGAAAATGAAAATGGAAAAGCTGTTTGACATTTCATTTTCGAAGTCATACCCCGCTGTGCAGTGGACAATATTCCAGTGTTAATTCCTCTCATCAAGGCAGGTCTTCAGTTAGGACATCACTTCCTCGTTCAGTGACTTCTCTTCTGGGTATTTCCCGCACCAGCCAGGCCGCTGCCATTGCCCCAGTGACAGACAAACACTGCTACTTCCGGTTGACGTGTAAAGCTGGTCCAGGAACAGAAGAGAAGTCACTGAACAAGGAAGTGACATCCTAACTGAAGAACCGCCTTGATGAGAGGACTGACAGATTGCATTTTCCTTTTCATTGTGACACCAAAAGAGTGTGCTGACATGTGAATGTAAATGCAACAGACTGGGGGCGCTGTTTCGCTTCTTGCATTTGGATATTGTCCACTGTAGAGCTGGTCAAGTCTGTCAAATGCTGTTTTCATTTTCATTTTCAAATTGTTAGAAAATTGCATTTTAATTTGAATTGTGACTTAAATATTGCTTGCATAAAGTGAAATATCAGGTTACATTGTTTATATTGCATTTTAATTTTCTAATTTGAATTAACATTGGAATATTGTCCACTGCACAGCGGGGTATGACTTTGAAAATGAAACGTCAAACAGCTTTTCCATTTTCATTTTCATATGGTCATAGAACGAGTATGTGAAAATGAAAACGCAAATTGGATTATTGCATTTTCATTTTAATTTTTACTCAAATAACACATACATATGTGGAAAATTATAATGCTATTGTGGAATTACATTTTCATTTTCAAGTTTACATTATCATTTTAATAAAGTTCCCTATGGGCTTCCATAACAAATCTTGAAATGGCTTGGATATTCGGAACCTCTCAAATCAGTGGCAGGGGAATAGCAGTCTGTATGTACTTGGTATCACCGTGGAGAAGATGGGTAGCTAAAAGTTATTTTTTCTGAAATATGATTTATCTACCTGTCACAGAATGGCTTACAGGAAATATTTATCGAGAAGATCCCTGACAACTAATCTCAGACAGGAAGTTGTACCTAAATGTCATAAAATGATAGATTTAGAACAACTCAAAACAGTAACATCACACTACAAACCACTGAATTCTTGCAGACTGCTTCATCTTGCCTACGTGTCATAACCTCTGTGCAGGTGACACATAATAGCTGGGAATGTAATAGGCACACATTCAGTTGCAACAGTGTGCATGAACCCGCACAAAACAATAGACATTCATGTGGTAAAACAGTGTTTAATGAGTAGAGAAGATGACTTCTGAGTCCTATGAATCTCATAACAAAGCAACAAAGTAGTTAGTTAGTCTTTTGGTTTTTAATACTACCTAATAATAAGCAAATGAACAAACACTCCCGTGAAAGCCTTGAGACAGCATGAGGGATTCTTGAAACAGAGTTAAACAAGGATAGAATATAGAGATTGTGATTAGAAATAAAGTCCTCTTTCCTTTTGCAGTGCTGGATGCTCTCACCCCATTTGTCACATGGAACCCTCATTGATGAAGGCCAAACTCTGAAATCAGTCGCTGTTGGGGCTCAGAAGCAGTGGGGAGAAACTGTGGAATGATGCCAGAAAACAAAAATCAGGTGACCAGGATTAAATGTTTGATGGGCCCAGCATGTTATATATTTTGGCTGGAAGGAGCCACAGACTTGTGTGGTCATAATTCTTCTCCAAATTTAGTTAAGGCTTAATATAGACATAGACAATGACATACATACGTCGATAACAGTGAAAGGAAAAGAAAAGGTCATTCTCAACCCTTTCCCATCCCAGGAAATCATCTCGGTGTATTCTCATGGATGCACAGCCCCACATATCATACACATATATTTTCTTTAATAATTACATCTAAGTATGTTCACAGTTTTCTGCGTCCAAGAGTAGCACCCAACAAAAGCTAGCCTTGCATATGATAGCAAGGAAGGAAGAGAGGTTTTGTAATATATAAATTCATTTAATAAGCACCATCCCTCCCCTTTACTCATAGTTTCCCACTGAATTATATGTTTGTCTATGTATGTCTATGTATGTCTGTGATATATTTTAAGTAATTTTAAGCTTTCTAGCATCAAGTGATGTTTCACAATAACTTTAAGGCGATTTAGATCTAATTCTAATCTAATCTAATCTAATTTGTGTCATAGTGGCGTATCCGAGGGCAACCACTGTACAGTACCACAATAAATTAACTACTGAATCCTCTTCCTCTTCTACTGACTGGACAATTTCCTCTATACATTCTATATATATGGAAAACAGAACTCCGTCCATTATGTCCCAACTTGATTGAATTTTAACAGGCTGCATTTAAAAATTATTATGTTTAATGTAATGTTTATGTATTGATTTGTTCATTTTCAATAATCCAATTCATTTCCTACATGAGGTTGACACACTAAATGCTTGGTAGAATGTTTTTCCATTTGGATGGTACAGCAGTAATAAGTTGAGAGCATTTTTGCACTGAGCAGATATTTCCATATGTTTCATGGAAATATTGATTTGTCGTGAGTTTAACTTGATCATCTACTAGATATGTTGAAAAAACTGCATTCTGTAACAGATTTCCATCTCACTGGCTTTACTCTCAATCAAAACCTGTGATGATTTGTTGTTGAGCGGTGCTGCTGAAAATGTATCTTGTGCTTTAGTGTCTTGAAATGTCTTTCTTTAATTTGTATAAAGGAAAAAAGATTACATTAAAATATTGTATGATAGATTTTTAATATTGTAAACCATTCTGGATATAGGAATAGTTTCTTTAATGGAAAGGAAATGTGTGATCAGTTTGCTTCACTTGGCTACTGCAGACATCAGCAGAAATCAAACTACCGATTGAAATTTCATGCAGCATAGCATCAAGAATGTGAAAGAATAAAACATTCGTGACACTGAGTGATCTCGAGGAAGAAAATAACAAGCTGTGACACAGATTTAGAAAGTTTGAACAAGAATGAAAGTTAATTTCATCATCGCCATAACAGAATAGAAATGTACAGTAGATATGATTGTCATGGAAGCCGTTTGCAGGAGGGGTTGTGTCCAGCACTAACTACTGTACTGTGTGGCTCTGAAAGGGACATGACACTTCCACATCCAAACAACACATCCTGTTCTACTTCTTGTGCCAAAAGTGAACACATACACACAAACACACACACTCAGACGCTCACCAAAACCTCCTTCTTATTCCATTCTCAGCACAGTTTCTCTTCTCTCTCTCTCTCTCTCTCTCTCTCTCTCTCAATTTTCAATTCAATTTAACAAGCTTTATTGGCATGAATGCTTAAAACAATATTGCCAATGTAATGAAATATAGGAAACAATCAATGTGAATTAAAGAAGTAAGTTAATCAAAATTGAAACAGATCAAATCCTTGTCTCTCTTTCTATCTGTCTCACACACTCACACACATACACACACACACACACACAGAAAAACACACACCAGAGAGGATTCAGGAGCATGTTTGAGGCAAGTTTGATTACTATGGATCAATGGATGAAAGAATTATATAGCAGAGGGCTATGATGTTTGTGGTGATGTGTTAATACGTGTGTGTGTGTGTGTGTGCATGTCTGTGTGTCAAAATGAACTATGTGACCTTTCCATGCTGGCCTGGCTAAATAAAGACACAGCCCTCCTTCTTCTCTCTGCATATTTGTTAACCTTTCGTGGAGGCCTCACACAACATCAGCAGCATAATTCATCTCTCTCACTGTGTGTCAGTCGGTCAACAAATCAGCTGTCAGCTTTATGATTGTTTCATAACCAGTGCTAGTATTTTTCAATCAAATGATTCAGTTCTGATTTGGATTTTCATGTTCCCTACTTGACTGTTGCTGAGGTCTTGCTAGGCCTCAATAGGGCTAATACAGTTATTCCAGTGGAGCCTGTGTCGCCTGTGATAATAATGTGACAATTATGCCACTTGATTCTGTTCTTCACTAACACCAGGAGGCACAATAATGTGCCTGAATAACTTGGGAGTAATTGTATCCACAGGGAGGGCATATATGAGACTTATTCCCAATTTAATGATGCTGCCGTATGAGAATGTTTTTCTCTAAATCATCATATTTCTCTCTCTGAAAGACGGTATGCCTTTTATTGTGACGTGTCATTTCAGATATTTTCTTTGTTCTGATCAATTTACAGTAAGTCACAGTTTATCGATTAGAGCAAAATGTTAAATAAGAAGAAGAGAAATACTTGTGCTCCTTAATGGACACACACACACACACACAAAAGATCTGTTTACCAGCCTGTACTCAGCCCTCAAGACAATCATTGAGCACCACTCAGTCAAACAGTCATCTGCACCTAAAACAACTATATCATAATTGCATCTGCCCCCCAAAATAAAGTTTTTAACACAACTTTTACAAAGCTAGTGCATTTTAATGTCTCTGCCTTCAATATGGAGAGAGCCCGCCCGTGTTCTTTCTGTCATTCTTCATCCTACCTCTTGGGTGTTTTCAACAGCCAAATTATAGGATGAGGAAATCTATCTGGTGTTATAAAGTGAAGGAGATTGGAAATGGAAAATGCTCCGCGCTGGAGCACCCTCCAAACACATACATATTCATACTGTTGAATGCTACATCCATCATAGATCTGAAAATGAAAGTTAATCTGTGTCTATGTGTGCATGTGCGTGCATGTTTGACGTGTGTCGGTTTGGCCCTGTGTTGGTGAGAATAAAAAACGAATGAGTGTGTGTGTGTTGTGTCACGTTGTTCAGGCTGTATCCGCCCATACACCCGAGGGTCAACTCCTGCCGATCAGGGCTGTTTTATATTCCAGCCGAGCCTAAGGAGAGGAGGGCGTTGGAGAAACAGTGTCTCTAGAATATACAACACTGTAAAAACACGCACCTCAAACAGCGAGGACATCCAGGTGGGGCAGCATTTAACTGGTGTTTTTTCCTTGAGTGGAAGTGTGAGAGAGAAAGCGATAGCAGTAGAGAGAGGTGGGATTGTTGTTGGGGCAAACTACCCATCAACATAAATCAGTCATAATTCACCATAGAGCCACTGACCTAAAATATAACAAGACGTTTGATGTACAGACATTTGAGGCAGGATGACACATTCTGTTATTGCATATACAGTATATTTCCATCTAGCTGTTGGCAGTAGGCCAAATTATGCTGCTTCTGCAATGTCCTACTTTGCTTGTCCCACTGTGATAAACGATTTCTCAATGACATCTTTAGCTGCCATCAACCCTTAATGTAATGGACTATTTCTTGAAGTGATGTTACCATTCAGGGCCTTCCCATAATGGCTGAGGATTTGCCCCTCAGGTCAGACTATGCACTAGAAAAGCGTCGTCGTATTTTATTCGAACTATCTTACATCCATGTCGCTACTTATTGATAATTTCCTTCCTCGAGATCACCTAATGTAGTGGACTATCCTTCTGTGCTATGTTGTGTGAATATGAATGCAAAAATGAAGTAGACACCATGCCATGCTTTTTTCAAATTGCTTTATTTCCAAACGGGAAGGAGTATGAGAGATGGGAGGACAGATAAGGTAAGGCTCAGACCATACAGTTCTGGTCCAAACAGGGTAGAGAGAGAAAGAGAGAGTACAGGTGGTTTCAGAGGAAAGACAGGTGATCACGTTTGCAAAGGGACAGACTACTGCATCTGTCACCTTAAAGCCATAATTCATAATTATAAAATAAAACAAAGCAGCAGTCTCACCACATAAAGCTGTGGACGGGGGCTTGAGCAGTATTGCAACTCTCATAGGAAATAGCCCTGGATCTATGACATCTGTGGCTATTTTGGTTATAATTGCGATGTTTGTAGTTTGGAAGAGAAAATAACCATTTGAGACCAGGATAGGACAACAATTGTGCACAGAGCTGTTACTCTGAGCCATTTTGTTTGATCCGTTTTTTCATTAATCTCAAAACAGGTTTGTGTACTATGGATTGTAGCCTTAATGTCTTACACAAAGCCTGAAAACCATCCAACTGAGACTGGCTACAGGTGCAATTGACATTTTCATGTGCGATTGCATACTCAGAAAAAAGAGATGTTCTCCTGCTGCACTATACTTCATAAATTGTATATCTATGACTGTGCTTATATCATTGATTGAACAATATACAGTACCATGACCAGAAAAAACAACGACACACATTGCATTGTAGGTTCTGCATTATGCACATAACTCAAAGTTCATATTTTTTAATTCAACATAAATACGTCCCCAAGCCCAAATATAGCTCAATTCCACAATGAGCCAGAGTTCAATGGCTCAAATCTTAAAATCAGTTCAGTTCTCATTCAAGATATTTAAAATCTGTACAATTGCTCTTTGATCAATTCAACTTTGCTTGACTTTCAGAATAAATGCACAGTAACAAAGAGTAACTAAACAATAAATATGTAACACACAGAAAACACAAAATTGTTCTAAATAAATAATAGTGTTTCCAATCTTTGTCTCCCATACACCATATATTGACTAATATTTTAATAAAGCAACACAGAGCCATATTTCACTGACTCAGGTTGGTGTCGTAAAGCTCTTGGTCCCTTGACGGTAATCACTAAAAAGCCAAGCACTAAATATCACTGATTAATGCTGACTTAAAACCCAATTTCTTAATACTTTCTCAATATAATGATCAACTACTGATATTGCCATTTGTCCATCAAGCATAACTATCACATGACTGTGTGTCCCAGCAAAAGTGATCCATACACCAGCTGATATGGTAGCTATTCTTACTAATATTACAGTAGATATGTAATATACAGTAGTCAGAGGAGGCATTGACACTTTCTTCAGAAGAACAATGAAGTTAAGTAGGTTTAGCGCA